>JAVQJG010055514.1:0-10866 GCA_036024015.1 Craterocephalus amniculus | reverse complement strand
TGTACGTTATATTAACGTACATCCAAAGCAAACAGGTGTTATATTAAAACACACCCCTTTCATTGTTCACTTTAATTTGTACATAACAGCCTCCACATTTCATGTAAATACACTACTTTTATTTTAATGTGCACAATTTTATTATTTTATTTTTATTCTACCGTTTATATAGTTTTCCAGTCTAAATGTTATATGTTCAGTTTGTTTGTGTTCATATCTTTTTAGTTTCATATTTATATTCATATTTATATTTATGTAGGCACCGTCAAATCACAACAAATTCCTTGTAATGAAAATTACTTGGCAATAAATCTCATCCTGATTCTGATTCTGAGCAATCAAGTACACAGATCTCAAATATTTAGCTATAATTAAAACATTTGAGGTAATAAAAAAAAGCGCAGCAAAATTATTCAATTTTAAAATCCAAAACGGGGGTGTAAAGCACCAAAACATGGACAGAATTCAATTAGTTAGCAACAAAAATACATGGGTAAACACCAAAATTAACTTCATATATATACAGGTAGCAAAGAACAGACTGTAATCATGACAAAAATAAAGAAGTGAGCAGAAGTGAAAACAGCTCAACTCTATTAATAAATAGACAAATACATAACATAAACTGAGCTCTGTAATGGCTCATAAAGACTTTGGAAAGAAAAGCAAAACTTGTTATTCATTTACAAGATGTTAATCTGTACTTTCATTATAAGAACAGTTTATAAAAACTAAATTTATCTGAAACTGTAAGAATAAAAAAACTGTTTATATTAGAATTTCTGGGGTGGTTTAATTTTCCTGAACACAGCAATGTGCCGCCCCACAAGTATGAAATCGCTCCTCTGTATTCTTTCAAATGTTCATCCACTCATCCTTTTCGTATTTTCCAGGCTAATCCCTCCATAGCTGAGCTGGCACTATTATGCAGTTAGTGAGCCATGCACTGCTACTCAAGTTCGAACCGGCAGCCTCACGCAGAAATGAGACCGCTCTCATATCGTCAAAGAAATCTTAAATGCTCCCATTTCTCTCTCCGCGCCGCCATAACGTAACATTCTCTTATCTTCCCACTGTGACTGACTAAACAAACTCCCCTAATTGTTATATTTACGCTAAGAGCTGTTTGTTAGGAGACCTTCCTCGCTGCACGACAAAGCTTATCCCTAAATCTCCGCTTGCTTTCATCCCCGGCAGCAAACTGCAATCTGTCCGCCACTGAATCATTCTCTTTGCGCCCTCTTCTCCTTTTCATCAGCATCAAAAGAGGGACGGCAAAGTTACTCCGTCAGCAACGGGCGGGATGGAGGGCCGGAGGAAAATAGAAAAATAAAAAGTCAGAGTGGCAAAGGCTGGAAGGAAAGTGGGTTAAGGGGGGGGCGTGATGGATGAGGGTGGGAGCTTTCCTGACTCATGGCCTGCTTTCTCTGGTGACTAATGTGGTCAGTGACATCTCTCTCACTTGCCCTCAGCTATCCCTCCCCATCCCACCTGGGATGCTGGTACTGTAGCTGGCCTTGGGGTGGAGTAGCACACACACAATCTCACCCCACTTACCATGTCAAAGCACTAAATCCCGGCTCACAATGAAAAAGGCCGCACTATGCTACGACAGCTGAGGCCATGCAGAAAACTAAGCCGGGTCTTATTTAGAGAGATGTGTGTGGAAGGTAGACCGATCCCATGGGAAGGCAAGATGAGGGTCATTCTTATCTGTTCCCTCCTTTATGTTTAATAGTTTTTATATATTTCCCTCTGTCCTCCTATATGGTATAACTTTTATGCTTGTTTGGCTGATCCACATATCTCTTATAATAAAATGTTTTACAACATGTCAACATTTTCCCATCATTAGAATACTGTAATCTGACCTGCCAATTCAGCTCTTCCATAAATGACAGTGAAGTGAAATTTTTATTCAGAATTCAATGTTTATATTAGAAGAAATTGTCATTTACTGTCAAACTGCTGCCGATGCAGCTCCCTGTTTTATTATCACTATCATTTATTGTATTCTAACATTTCATCTCAGAGCTATTGATCCGAGATGTTTCACTCCTGGAATATCTTGAGGATGCCATGGTCCACAGGCTTCACAGACACGGCTGGATCTTTGGATTTTCTCTCAGGTCATGCTCACTGATCGGCCAAAATTGCTAGTTTGGATCCTTTTAACTCACCTAAAAAACCCACAGCACCCTCCAGTTCAGTAGTTGCTGGTAATGCACAACTACTGAACAGAGGGAACGAAAACAGAACAAAACCCATTGCCTTACAGCTCAACTCGACCAGCTGTTGTCAGATTCACATCCCTAAAAATAATGCGAGGATATTTGCTGCCTTCGTGCAGCTGTGCGCATGTGATCGATGCTGAATTGGAGACATCTGAGAAGGACCACCTAGTTAACTGCTACATCATGCTGGGTCATTTCAATGTTGTAAATGATAATATCAGATATTTCTGAGTAAGTTACAAATAAAAGAAGTAAAATGCTCAATTTCATCCAAAGGGATTGGTTTCAAACATTGGTATAGGCACAATAAGTCAATGTACTAAAGCTGTGTTGTGGCAGTGAGTAATGGAAGCACCGCTTGGTTTACCCAGCTGAAGATTGCTTTGCTTTTCCCTAACTACCTTAGAGGACTTGGTTCTTTAAAACAAACCACCTAGCTTGTTCAGTTATTAAGGCTTGTGTTAACTGAACATTATACAAGGTGTCCTTTGCAAACAGATGCGGCTGCAACATTAAGTGGCCTGAGAAAATGTGATTATAGTCTTAACTAATAAATAAGCATCAAGGTCCTCATTATGTTGCAGAGAGGAAGCCATGGGAATTGAAAACATGAGATTTAACTTCAAAAATCCGTTTGTACAGTTTGTTTATACTCGTTTGTATGCATTTCCTGTTTCTTTTAGTATCACTTATTTGGATTATAATCGGACTGAACAGTATGTTGGACTCATAGACTGTAAAAAATAATTAACAAACCCTAAAACCACGTGACCCATAGGATTCTGATGAGCTGAAAAGAAGCTAATTGGGCGGTTCCTTCCTCCGCCATCTTGGCATCGTCACGAGTCTTGTGACTACCGGAAAGCCCAAAAATGGCAGACGAGAGCAGAGCTGTGAGCGTGCGGAGGGATGATTGACACCCACCAAACTCCGACCTACAAGCTAAAAGAGCTAACCCAGAGCTAACGGGAGCTAACCAGCTAACGGAGGAAGGCGGGTTAAAGATATGAAGCGCTGTTAGCGGCTAAAAACCGTGGATGTGCTACGCTAGGCCTCGTTTTCCCGGATATCAGGCACCTGTCAATCAAAAGGACACGCCCCTAATTATTAGGAACTTTAGGATTAAATAACATCTAAACGGAGGCGCTAGAATTTTTTTCACTCCCCCCACAGTTGTCATGAAGGTAAACCTGACATTTTAATCCTAAAATGTTTTTTTGTACCAGGCTGTGAACATGTTTAATTCTGCTGTAAAGTTGGACTTTTTAAGATGGGAGCCAATGGGACCTGGCTCTGTTTAGGAGCCAGCACCTAGCGGATGAAGAGAGAACTGCAATTTTTGGCACTTTATGTGTATCACTTTTCCTGGCGGGAGGTTGCCGCTTGGTTTTCCCACATCAGTCTTCTGGGATAGATACACATCCGCAAAAAAAATCAAAGTGAAATTCATAGCTTGCTCTCCCACACCCAACTTTAAAAATAGATTAACATCGATAATTTTTTTATCGCACGATAAGAGTCTCCAATTAACGCAGCACATTAACGATGTTAACGGCCCAGCACTACTTAGAACATTTGATAAACAGAATATATGTAGGCTGTGTTTAAATATATTGTAAGAACTATATTGTTCATCATCATTACAGTACTGTTTGTGGAATTCTTCTGAAAGGTGAAGGACAGTGTTTTAGCCCAAAGAGCCATTAACTGTTAAATTGTTTGTTCAAAATTACTAAAGCTTTACAAACCATCTGGAAGAGACTGCAGTGCTTGTAAATCAGCAGTGTCTCTGTCAACTATTAACCATGTCCTCCAACACAGTTGCCTTTCTGCACAGCTCTGCAAGAGTCAAGGATCTGACATAGTGTGAGCAGGTATGTGAATCCTGTACACACTGATGGTTCCAGTGTAATCTGATGTGCATAGACATGCTGTTACTGTAGCGTAAGTGTATTGTCTGTCTGCATTTACTGTGAGAAAACTATGATTATTTTTTTTTCCTTGTTGAATGACACAAACAGGGTAGGCTTTATGGTAAAAAAGTAACATTTTCAGTCTCCAGCATCAGAGTTGTGCAGTGATAAGTTTAAAGTGTCTGTACATTTCCGTTTGACACCTAAAAGCAATCATGAAGAATATATTTGGTTTGTCAATATGTTGTTCTTGTAAATTCTCCTAACTGTCCTATAAAACAATCTTTCTGAATAGAGTCCATCACTTTATTCCCTAAATAAGTGTTTATACTTGTGTCTCCTTCATGCCAGTGTTTAATAAAAAACATATACAATCGTGGGAAATAAATGTGAGTATACACAAAATGTTTTTCGTATGTCAGAGAGAATAAATTTTAGAGGATTTTATTATCTCATATTGAAATCAGTAGCAATAATATTTACATTAAACTCTCATATTATATTATTAAAAAAGTTAATGCAGTTAATACAGTTCACCCATACCCATGTCTTAGCTTAGATGATATGATGCAACAGCCTTCAATTAGAGGTGTGAATGTTTGCTGTTTCTGGTCCCTGAGCTACCTTTGTCACTAAACACCTCAATGATTCACACACACACACACACACACACACACACACACACACACACACACACACACACACACACACACACCCCACACAACCCCTCTCCCCCACACACACACTCACAAACACTTCACACCAAACTTTCCAGATCGTCTGGGGCCCTGTTGTTTCTTAATAAGAAGAAAACTATTCAAACAAAACAAATACAAGGTCCCTTAATGATGGAAATAATAAGGTAACATACCCACTAAGTCCATGTTAATGACCAGCAGGAAACATGAAGCTGAATAACATCCCTTCAACTTGTAAAGAATGTTCTATTTACTGAGTAGCAAACCAAAAGTTTTCTTATATCAGTTGCATCATGAAGTAATCATGCAGTGAATGTATAAGCCTGAAATATACCAAGATTTTACTGTATAGCCTCTGAAATAATAGATTTGATAAAACAGAGATTCACTGCTTCATATTTTATTGGTGGATACAGGACTCCCGCACACTGTCCAACTTGCACAAATTTATTTACAACGTTTCGGTACTAGACCTTCGTAAATAAATTTGTGCAAGTTGGACAGTGTGCGGGAGTCTTTTTACATTAGCCTGAATTCCTTCTCCTACGCACCTGTCACCTCATAGATGTGCGAAGTGTCTTCTGTTTATTGGTGGATACAGGAAAATATCCTGATGGGACATGACAAGTTCTAAAAAGAAGAACTTTTAAAGAGCTCAATTTTCACTTTGCATAGATTCTGTGGAGCCATGGGAATGCCTGACTGTGATGAATTTAAGTGGTTCTGCTATAATATAAGATTAGTCTTTCTGCACCCTTCAAAAAGGTTTTGACAAAGTCTGTCAAGATTTTTTATTACTTTATTTCCTCCCACTTTTCAATCTAGGAAGCTTCAATAAATTAAAATTACAAAAATTAACAGTGAACAGTGCCATGAAGCTGCTTCTTGATACTTGCCAGAGATTCAACATAAATATACATGAACAACAAGGTTGCCCGAATCCCCATATATTTTACTCCTTGTTGCTCAAACTTTAGACTACTAACTGTTGCAGCATCCTGTTTATGGTAGGGCACTTAAACTATAATAAGAGTACCGATGAAGTGCCTTTGGCTTTATCCACAAAATCAAAATTCACAGAGACATTTGAATATAACTTAACTTGATAAAAGGTGATATTCTACCCTTAAATAAAATCAAATAACATACCCCACAGCAATTAGGATTCTGAATTTCCCAAAACACAAAAGATGCCATAAATAAGTCTGACAAAGCAGAAAGATTGTCTAGCAGTGGTTCCCAATGTGTTGTCCAGGCCCCCAAGGGGGTGCCCCAAAGACCACAGGGGGTTTGTGAGACTTTGAACATTTAAAACCATTGTAGTTAGTGTGCACACATTGGGCCTAATGCAAGAAGCACTCATTCAAACAGATTCATTCTTAAATGCCTTCCACGAGCGATCTAGGAGAAAATGCTGAATTCACCAATTTTCTCCTATTTCTAATCTTCCCTCAGGCACAAACAAATTTTACAAGCGCTACAGATTTGACGTAGTGATGCAGAGTCTTGCGCAATTACTCTTCTGTTATCCAAATCTCTGTTTTTCAACGAAAGATTGCATTTGTCAGAGCAATTGTGCATTTAAAAATCCAACATAAATTACATCATAATATATCTTGTAGCTCTGTAGTTCTTATTATAAATTATGTTATTCACAGATTTTTCTGGCTGATTTTGTTTTTTCAAAGTACAGGTCAATTGATGCTTTTGAATAACATTTCAAGTGCATTTATAGCACTTGCAATTTTGTCCCACTGTTTGGTTTTTGCTGGTCCTTTAATTCCACTTCTAACTGAGACCGAAAGTAAAGTTAGTTTTAGGTTTGATATTTAACAGATATTCGGACGACCAGTCTCCCGACCCAATGCCCCTTCGTCATGAAGTTGAGAGGCCGCTGCAACGGTCTTAATTATATATCTTCAACCAAGATCTGAACCCAATGACAAAGCAGCACTGGGTCGGGAGACTGGGCGTCTGAATATCTGTTGAATATCAAAGCTAAGACTAACTTTACCTCGGTCTGACAGAGCTGGAAATGACTGAGTCCACTCAGTCTATGCCTGCCTTTCAAAAGCGGTATATATAGGTGCAAAATAACCGGCGCAATCAGCTGCGCGTTTAATAAATTAAATTGCACCTGAAAGCTGATTTATTTACATCTACTCCTCCCAGTATTTAGGGTCTTCTAGTAGAAATGCATTGTTCATTCAGGGCAAAGCGCAAAATGCATTGCAGCGCCACTGTAACGGTTCTGTGGGCACATTCCTATTTGCAACAGGATGATAAATTACCTGCAGCGTGTTTCTGTGCTCTTTACCAACTCTGTACCTGTTTTAAGATCTGCAAACCTTTGACAGATCAAGGCCTTTTACTAGAAATTTAGGGAATGCTGGTAGAGGAACTCCTTTCTACCATTCTATAATTGTGTGTGAGAATGTGCTGGATGAAATTACCAGCAGAGTGAAACTTGCATTATATTTTGCTATGAGTGTGGACTTCACACCAGATATCACACATTTGGACCAGATGACTGTTGTTCTGTGATATCTGTCACTTTGTATAGAGGAGCGCTTTCTAAAGTTCTCCTCCTTTGAAAGCCATACAAGTGAAGCACTGCTCTGTTCAGGTGTGGGTGTTCTACAGAAGTTGTATCAACATAAATAACTGTTGAGGGCTGTGTTTTGATAACACTTCTGAAACATGTCAGAAGACTTTAAAGGAGTACCGGCCCGCAATAAGCAGATCAACCCACTGTCACAGAGAGTACCCTGTGCCGCTGAACCTGGTGGCGGTGCAGTATGCACAGTCTGCACTGCTGAGAGGAGACTGAACAGTTTTTAGTCTTGTGCAGGCTTGTGTAAGTCTTTTCAACAAAGACCACTTCACGCTGGAAGACTGCCAGAGCAGGGTTACAGCCCAATAAAAATAAAAGAACAGAGATTTTGAAACTGCTTTGATAGAAGATGGTCAGCCCCGTGTCTGAATTACACATCCAGCACTCATTATATTGCTAAGAATGAGCACCAGAGTTGGAGGTTTGGGGACTGCACACTCACACACTCACACACACGCACAAAATAATTACATTTCAGAAATGGGAAAAAGCTTTAAGCGTGTTGATATTCTTGACCTATCAAAAAATAACAACAATGTCATATGATGTGAATTGGTTATTGATGGAAACACTAGGCTCCTTTAAGAGAGTGCCATCAATGTAGGCACTTATTTATCTTCTTTTGAAGACTTGTCAAGTCTAATCAGAATATTTTCTTGTATCCACCATTAAAATATAGGGCAATGAATCTCTTCAGAGTGGGATTTATACAGTCGCATTACTTCACTGATATAAGAAAACTTTTGGTTTGCTACTCAGTAAATAGAATATTTGAAGGAGTTGAAAGATGTTATTGATCTTGGTGTTTCCTCCTTGTCATTAACATGGACTCAGTGGGTAAGTTGTCTTATTATTTCCATCATTAAGTGACCTTGTATTTGTTTTGTTTGATTAGTTTTCTTATTACTAAGAAACAACAGGGCCCCAGGTTGAATAGGTGAGAAGATCTAGAAAGTTAAGTGTGTAGGTGTGTGTTTGTGTGTGTGTGAAGCATGGAGGTGTTTGGTGGCAAAGACAGCTCAGGGACCGGCAACAGCAAACATTCACACCTCTAATTGAAGGCTGTTGCATCATATCTTCTAAGCTAAGACATGGCTATGAGTGTACTGCATTAGCTGAGTTTAATTTGATTATTACTGATAAAATATAAGGTAATAAAATCCTATAAATCTCTCTGACATGTTAAACCTTAATAGTTTCTCCAATTGATGATTTTATTAAAATTTTCAGTTGACCGCAGGACCATGTCCGTAGCCAATGATGTTGACTAAAATCCACACACACACCCAAAAACACGCGTGGTGCATGTGTTGATGTACCTGTTGCTCAAACCTGTCCCACATGACTTAATCAGAGCAGAACAATTAATCTATCACAGAAAAAGCTGAAATATTTCTTCTTAAAAAATAATGACCTTAATATGAGTTTTGCTTTAATATTGCTAGCATCCACAAGCAGTACCTCATGTTTCATGTTCTTACAATAACATTTATCATGTTATAACATGAAATGTCATGTTTTTATAATAAACTATTACATTAAAATGCTCAAATGTGCCCTGCTTTAACAAACTGAATACAGCTCTTTACTTCTGTGGGGCAGGATGAATGATGAGATGAATTTCTTTGTTAAACACCAGCAGTGACATAAATAAAGTCAAAATTTGGTCTTTTTGAACAAAAACACTCAGTGTCTTACCACAAGAGGGAGACAAAACCCTTTATTTCCTTGCAAAAACGAGGAACACCTGTTTCCTGGTGTTTTCATCCCGACCTTTACACTTTCTTTCTTTCTTTCTTTCTTTCTTTCTTTCTTTCTTTCTTTCTTTCTTTGACTTAACTATTTACATACATTTTTAAAAAAGGTTAACACGGTAAATTATTTTAATGAATCAAATGAAATAGTGTCCTCTTCAGCTGTGTTTACAGGAACAGGATTATTCAATGCAGCTAAGCTCCTGTGATGTCGTGTTGAAGTAACGGATCCATGGTGTTTTTGAGCTGGGTAAGATACATCTTTTCAGTAGGAGATCATTTGAACATGAAAAACTCAAAAACTTGTCACCTTGTTATCATTTCCTTGTTATTCCACCTTGTTAAATGACTTGTTTATATTGATCATTTACTTACCCAGACTGCTGTGGCGCAACTTGAACTCCTTTGGAAGATATTTATAGCCACACGTGATCAGCATATATCCATATAATGGGAGTCTTCGGGGCAGGTGCCGCTCGGCCTCTAAATAAAGCATTATCTGCCACAAAACTCCTTCATTTTACCAATACCTGTGACGGTGATTTTACCAATCAACGTCACAGGTAAGCGCAAGCGGCTTGAAAGGACCCCGCAATAACAACAACAGAAGAACTACAAGCTGGATCCAGGTCACGGAGGGATCGGACTAGCATTTGCTAACAACACATTGGTAAAATGATGCCTTATTTAGAGGCCGACTGGCACCTGCCCCGAACAGATAAAGGCGGATGACGTGAGGAAAAATTAAGATTTGAATTACATTTGGGCGGGTTGCGGTTAAGCACTCAAATGAAGAAAAAAAAAGCAACATTTTAAATATTATTCCAAACATAAAAGAACGAAACAAAACGATAGAAAACACTTTTTAACCGCAAAATCAGGCTAACTTATTTATTTTGCGGTAGGCTATTCTAATAATAAAAACTTCAGAAGGTCAGGAAGACTCTGCGGCTCGGCGCCGACGGGACACAAGTAGCTACTGCACTGATACAGGAGAAGACTGGCCACAGAAAGAAACATTTGACACAATTAGAAGCTGAAGGGTGCATAATCATGGCATTTACTACAATTTAACCGCACATTCAGGCCTGGGATATACTTGCTGTGTACACGAGCGTGCCAGCAAGCGGTCTTTCTGGTCTGTGTACCTACTTGCTGTAAACTACGTAGGCACAGCGCGGCCAACATAGTCCATACCGGAGGGTACCACTACGCGGAGTTGTTGGGATCCGGGGTTTTTCAAGTTGTCGCCACCAGAGGTCTTCCTGGAGTGTTGATCATCAGGATGGCAGGATTTCCACCAGGTGCACAGCTGCACACCTGTAACTCGTCTTGTCGTCATGACCTGTATAAGAGGAGCCGCCTGCCAGCTCTTCACTGCCTGAGTGTTAACCTCTTTGGAAACCTGGATTGCATCCGTCAGGAATCTCCAACACCTGCACAAACCTGTCTGCCCTCCAACGATCCACTCAGCACAAAGAATCTACCTTCTGGACAAACTCGGATCCCACTCATCTTCCCCTGGCAAACCAAGTTCATATCACAGTAAGACGAAAACCATCCCAGTCATTTCTGGTTCATTACACCTGGCTCACCTGTTCTTATTTCTCCAGTTCTCCTGATCCACAACCACTAAACCCATCCCCGGACCAA
>JAVQJG010055488.1:0-36347 GCA_036024015.1 Craterocephalus amniculus | reverse complement strand
AATTGGGCACTCTAAATTGTCCCTAGGAGTGAGTGTGAGTGAATGGTTGTCTGTCTCTCCGTGTTGGCCCTGCGACAGACTGGCGACCTGTCCAGGGTGTACCCCGCCTCTCGCCCCTTAACAGCACACCCGCGACCCACTTGGATTAAGCGGTTCAGAAAATGGATGGATGAATTAACATCTGCACAACAGTTAGAGCACTTATCAAAACAATGAGCATAAATAATTGCAGAACCTAGTGGATAACCTACAAAAGCATGTCCCTTGCTGAATATAAACAGTTAATTCCTCAAAAGCAGGTATTTACTGTAATGTCAATGAATCTTTCAGGACTGTCCAAATGAAAAGTGCTGTCACTGAGTACAAATAAAGTACTGAAATGGCTTAGTCTGATCTGTACATGTTTTAAAATAGAAAAAATTCTGAAAATATCCAAGACAACATTCTACACTGGATATACAGCCATTAGGACCCCACAGTAAAGTTGTAAAATTACATGTCACTGGTGTTAGTTGGTTAACTGAATACATGACACAGGATACATTAATTCACATTTTACTTCATACACGCTTTGCTATTGTTATATAACTCAAAGTATTATAAAAACCAAAAACACTTCAGTCATTTCTATAGACCAAACTTTAAGTATCAACCCTTGGGTAGAGTTGTGCACTACGGTTAACAAAATACTGATGTAACAGTTCATACATTTTATTGAACTAGATGCAACTGAACATACTACATCATTCCTGTATAAAACTCTGTATAAAAGATAACATATCAGATGAATAAATAAAAAATTTACTCCTTTCGATTAAGACGTCCCTGTCTGTCTGGCCACATATTTTCATCCACATCACATCTGATATCATCCTTTTTCTATGCAGCGAGTGAGGAAAGTATCTCCTTGAGTGGCAAGTCCACCCTCTGCAGGACTCTGCTGCGGTCTCTTTGCCTCCTCCATCCGTGGGTTGATGGAGGAGCCCAGTTGTTGTATTTAGGAGACATTCCAGGAAAAAAGTGATAAAGAATTTAATCAAACCTGACAGATATACAGATTGATAACTAGTTTAACTCTTTTGTGTGTAATGACTTATGCAATGAACTGAGGGCTGTTAATTTTATGGGGTAGGGCTATTCTGTCATTATAAGTAGATCTAATTTTGACTGATCTGACCAAAGCAAATGATGATGTCATGAAATTGAGAACTGTATGGAAGCGAAAGCTACATGTCCAAGATTTAACAATGCATTGAGAAATGCTACTCTGATGTCCACAGATCACAAATTGTTGTGGAGTTATGAGATTGTTAATTCTGTTGTGAGAAATGCAGCAAAACCCCTGGACAACATTAATGAATGAAAACTTACTCATTAACGGTGCAATGATGACTAGAATTGTAAAGTTTTGTCTTTCGTTGTTGAAGGGGTCTGATGGTATCATGGGGGAACAAGGGAAGCAGGGAAAAGATGGACCAATGGTGAATATAAAAAAGCTGCTGCTTCACACTGAAAGTTGAAAATGAGATTTTGTGTACCTTTACATACTGTATGTCTTTTTATGTACCTGTGTTTATGTAGGGGGATCAAGGGCCAGCTGGCTTTCAGGGAAATCCTGGGCCCCGAGGCAACAAGGTAGAACATAGAAATAATACTCAATTATTCTGAGTCTGTGCAGTAGGTCTTTGCCCCACCTAATGTTAACAGTGATACTAACTAAAATTCAGGCACCTCTGTAGCTCACCTGCTGCAGCCTGCATATCTAATACAGTCAGAGGAAGCTCAGATTAGATTTTAACCCAGAGCCTTTTATTGCTTGGAAACATGTGGAATCAGAGGATGAATAACATCTTTGTGGCCATGTCCAGGGTCGAGAGGGTAGGACAGGATTTTCTGGACTACCTGGTCCTTTTGTGAGTATGTCCAAGTGAATAATTTATCATATATGCGGATCACTGCTTTTAATCTATTGCATAAAAGTAGCTGTATTTTCCTTCTGCAGGGCGAGATGGGGAAATCAGGAGAGACAGGACTTGAAGGAGAACCTGGTTTTAAGGTTCCTACATTTCTTATTCTGTTTTTGTGTGACTGCAGTGCTCATTTTAAAGATGATAGCCTTCTTGATCTTTGTTGCTTTTTTAACAGATCAAAGTAGGCTATAGTTTGGTACATCAACTAGAGTGCCCTTTCTCCAACTGGGTGTCCCAGACTATTTCAGGGTGTTGTCAGATTATTGTAAAAAAAAAAAAAAGGATAAATAGTACATAAACATCCATCAAAAATAATTTGGGGTTTTTCTTAGGCTGTCAAAATTAACGGTAGGGTAGGAGGTCCTGAAAAAACAGTCGACCAAGCTACTTTCGGAAAATACATAATTTAAAAGTAAGCACATTTTCTTACAGTAGTGAAAAGAATCCACCAAAAACCACTGTATCATCCTTATTTATGAAGATTCTGACAGTTTACCAGCCTTATAGCTGCAGGACGACCACTTGATATATCACACAATTAACCGCTCAGTTGTCGCATCTGACATTCTGGTCAGCACCATAGCAGGTACTGGCGGTAATTAGCCTAATCACTGCACACCGAACCGAAAACTAAAGGTCGTTTAATCTACATAGTGTCTGACTGTGATCAGGGTAGGATGGATGAATCCAAAATACTTATGTTACAGGCGGGAAGTTTGAGAGTTAAAAAACAAAGACGGGACAACCAATGAAAATGCTGTCATTTACAGACATAGCAGAAAGGATTTTTATTTTAACCAAAGCACATCTATCTTGAAATCAAGCTCTGATGAGTTGAAGCTACACTTTCAGGTTACAGTCTGCCTAATCACTTAGCTTTAGGCAAACTGCTATTAGCCTGGTAGGGGGCTCGCATACACCAGTGCATGTTATCTCTGGGGTCACGGTCCAGTTAAGTCACCATGGTAACATGACTTTTTTTTATGATGACAAGTGTTAAATTATATTTTTTCCTAATCTTTCAGTGGTCATTTGAACTCTAGGGGTTGGGGGATGTTTCAATATGAGAACTGATTGAAGACCATAAATCTTTGGTATAAGAGGTTTCAGGATTATTCCACACACTACCTCTAGTAAATGTGCATCTTCTGCATCTGGCACCCCGTCCCTGTATTAAAAAGGGTATTTTATATTGGTATAGGGTGTGGCTGGAGTTCCAGGTCTGCGAGGACCGAAAGGCTTTAAGGTGATCACTATTTATTATGAAATCATGTTTCTTTCTTTAACTTCAAAGATCCTGATTTCTGAATGGCAACAGCAGGGTCTTATATCCTAAGGATTGCACTCTTGTAGGTTAAAGTTTTGGCCAAATGTCACGGTCCTGAGTTACAGATACAGTACAATAATCCAGGAACAGCGTTATTGAATTACTTATTTTATTTTATTTTGTGCATTTGTGTGCACATGTCTCATTGCAGGGATTTCAAGGCCAGTTTGGAAACAGGGGGCAGGATGGTACTCTTGGAGCCCGGGTACAACCGGATTTATATTCATGAATTCATGACTCTACTTTGGTTCTGATATGTCACCTCAATAATCTGAAATTCTATCATCATTCAAACGGACAAGATTTTTCAGAAACATGTTTTCGACTAAACAAATATCTACCTCTCTTTCAGGGATCAGTGGGTGCTAATGGAACAGTTGGGCAAACTGGACTACCAGGACCAAAAGTAAGTTTACTTCTCCCCACTATTAAACCATCACATTTGCTTGCTTTGCCACTTCACTGGAAATCTTATGGTATCATAGCTATTGTACTGGAAGAATCTTAAGCCTTAAATGCTTTATACCAAAACATGTATTGTCGTAAAATGGCACAGGACCATTAAGAATGGCAGCTCAAGTGTGCATGACACATTCAAAACACATCTGAAATATGCATATTTCTTGCCATTTGTGCATGTGTAGCCTGCACATCCCTAAATCGTTTAACATAATCTCTTCTCGGTTTATAACAGCATAAAGGAAAGATTAAGATGAGATAATCTGTTGAGTCTTTTTCCCTAAAGTTTGAAGGAAAAGCTTCCTTGGGGCTTCTTTTATGAGTCAGATCCTGACAGACTCGTAAAAGAATCTCTTCAAGGACTCTCACTGACAAAAAGAAGGGGGACTTAAGTCTGAGGGCCTATGGCAGGAGAAAAATCAACAATTTTTCAAAACAAAAAATGGTTATTTGTTGTTCTGGTATTTTCCACAGGGATTATCTGGTAAAACTGGGTTTCCTGGCATTCAAGGGTCTGTCGGGAAAAGTGTGAGTGAATAATACATTTGTTATGTTTAAATTTAAAAGGTCATTCTTTCTTGCTTTTATGCTTTAAATGTTTTATGTATAACAATTTGAATTGTCTTTAACATGAAAATGTGCTATACAAATAAACTTGCCTTGCCTTGTTTCAAAAAGTCCAATGAAAATCTAAATTTTCAAAGAGTTTGAAATTAAAAGATAGCTTTGTTTTTATCACAATGAATTCTCAGGGAGAACCTGGCCTTAAAGGTTTGAAGGGGACACAAGGAAAGCCAGGGAGCAGAGTAAGTCATAGTTATAGTGGCCTCTGATTCTCCAGTTATTAACTCAGCTTTGACGAGCCGATGCAAAACACAGCCGTTTGTGATGAAATGGGACTTTGTTTGTAGCCATAATGATGCTGAAAAAATATGTTGTTCCCTTTAGGGGACTGGAGGTAAACAGGGTCCCAGAGGACTTACAGGAAGTAAAGGATTAAGGGTAGGAATTTTCCGGTTTTGCACAATAATAATTTTGAAAGACTTCAAATATAAAATTGATGTGACATTGAATTTGTTGTGAAGGGTAAAAGGGGTGAGGAAGGGCCAAGAGGAAAGCCAGGTCCTACAGTGAGTTTCCCTTTGTATATTATTGTTGCTTTAAGAGAAAATAATAAGTGTTTGATTCTTATGACCTGTAATGCTTCAGGGTGAGATGGGCCAGCCAGGACCAAAAGGATACAGAGGACCTACCGTAAGATGATTTCAGCATTTCTTTTATACTCCGTCCAGCATGAAATTGACAAAAAAAAAAAAACTAACATTTTTGAAGCTATATTTTATTTGTTTGTTGGTATATATATATATTTCTTCGATAATTTCAGAAATCTGTCCACCTTTCAATTCCTGTTTATATTGTGGGAGACAATGGTCTTAGTTTAGTTTTATTTTATTTTTCTTTAATGCAGAGGTGCAGGACACAGGTCAGACTTTCAAAAAAAAATTTTATTAAGGCCTTGATAAGCAAGCTAGAATCTGCATAGCAACTTCATCACAATGGCTTGTAGTTTCTACTAAATGGGTCAATGAGAGGCCAAATTGGAAAACTTGTCTCCACAATTGGTGCATTTAAGTTAAATTATCTTCAATTTAAGCTCAATCAGGTCATCAAGTATGGAGATGTGAGACTCTCTCCATGTTGGGCCTGTGTTAGATTTCAGGGGCACTTCAACAATCATGTATGGCATGTTGAAAACAGCTGATTCAACTGAATCAACTGAAGAGAATTTTATCATTATTATTATTATCATTGAAGCATAAAAAGAAACTGTGGTAGATTGTTAGCAGCCCAATACAAGCAATTACAATGCATTTTTTTCCTAGTCCTGCAAACTGCTGTCTGACCAGCATAGAGTGGTGAAAACTCACATTGGAGCCACGTTCAAGCAACGTGCATTTTTCCTTCAGCCTGGAGGAGAGGGATGCACTGTGCCTATCCAAGTTAAAAAATGTGACATTTAAAAAAAGAAGAAAATAAAAAGGTATTGTTTTTCTCAGTCACATTAGTGCATTTCTCACAACAGAATTAACAATCTCATAACTATTAGTTCAAACTCCACAACAATTAGTCATCTTTGCACGTCAGAGTAGCATTTCTCATTGCATTGATCAAATTGCAAATGCTTTTGAACATGTAGCTTTTGCTTTCATTCAGTTCTCTGCTATTTCATGACATCATCATTTGCATTGGTCATATCAGTTAAAATAAACTACATCCCCATAAAACTAACATTTCATACAAAAGAGTTAACTGGTTTCTTTCTAATATATTTCTGGAAAGTCTCATTAATTGAACAACTGCTCTCTGACCCATGGATGAAGGATGCAATAAGACCACAGCATAATCCTGCAGAGGGTGGACTCGCCACTAGAGGAGATACTTTCCTCACTCGCTGTATAGCAAAGGATGATATCAGATGTGATGTGGATGAAAACATGTGGACAGACAGACAGGAACATTTTAATGGACAGGAGTGATTCATTTATTTATTTATTTATTCATCTGATATGTTATTATTATCCAGGGTTTTATACAGGAACGATTTAGTATGTTCAATTACATCCAGTGTAATTAAATGTATGTACTGTATGTATGTAATTTTCAGCAGTATATTGTTTACAGTTGTGCACAAATATACTCAAGGGTTAATATCTTAAGTTTGTTCTACTGTATAGAAGTGACTGAAGAGTGTTTGGTTGTCGTAATGCTTTAAATTACACGAAGATGTCAAAGAGCGTGTGAAGTAAAATATGTATCAATTGTATTCTTTCTCACATATTCAGTTAACATACTAAGAACAGCGAAGTGTAACTTTACTGTAGTTTTCAAATGCAGTTTATAGTGCTGCGTTGGAAATTTTCAGGTAGTGTCTTTTTTCTATTCAAAGACACATACCGATCAAACTGTTAGAATGAAAACATGATGGAGCCATTTAAGTACCTTCTTTGTATTCAGTAGTCACAGCCCTTTTTATTTTGACAGATCCATTGACATAAATTAGGTTCTACCACTGGGTTCTGCAGTTTGAGCTCATTGTTTGAGAAACGTTCTAACTGCTGCGCAGATGTTAATTCTGTTGTGAGCTATGCATCAAAGCATCTGAGAAAAATGTAATGTCAATTTTAATCACCATTAAGTTAAAGTGGCTGTGAATGTTCTGTTTCGTTTGTCTAATATAAACTTTTGTTGATATTTTTTTAGGTGAATGTTATTGAATTAAACGATAAAAACTAAGTGTTTTGCCTCCATCGTTCATGAGCAAATAATGTGAATCAGATTGATGCGCGTCTGAAAACCTGCATTATTGGGCTGTTTTTCTCATCCAGAAGCTGAATGTATTTGTGAATGAACCAGTAAAAACCCCTGCCTTTCAGAAGCACTAAATAAAGATGCACCAGTCACCATAATCAGTTTCACGTTTGGTGTGCGAAGCTAGATTTCCATATACTCCTGGTATTTTGCACATGCTGGCATAAAATAGCAATTAGTGCTCAGATAAGCAATCAAAACTTCACCTTTATGCCTGGAGTTTGGGGTCACTTTTGAATCAACTCTGACTGTCATGACAGTGAAATAATGTCAGTAATTTTCTCATTATCAATAAGATTATTATCCTGTTTGTTTTAAGAAAAGTAACAGATTGATTTTTTTAAAAGAAGGAAAAAAAATAAGCAAAGTTGTGATGACAGATTAATCAGTCTTTCTCTTTAGTTTTGTAATGTGATGACTTTGTGATGAAAGCATGGCCCCTTGTGTTATATTTTCTGCATGCTTTTCCTTATCGCTGCAGACAAATTGTATTTTTGGAAACTATTGTTGATGAAGGGCCCTGAGGCTTTCAAGAAGATATTTCATAACACAGAAACTTGCTTTCATAACTTTTTTTAAAATCGTCCTTTTTCAATAGGGTATTCAGGGTAATATGGGACCATGGGGTGAGGTTGGGCCTCGTGGCGCTCCAGGTGACAAAGGGCCACAAGGTCCTGCAGGCCCTGCTGGAGTTACAGGATACCCTGTAAGTTTCATGTTGTGCTGTTGCTATAAAGTAAAAACTAAATCGAAATATAAACTGAATGATTTTGGAACCATGTTATTTCATACATGAATGCAATTTAGGAGCTTACAGTCCCCACCTGAATGTCATTTTAACAAACATAATTCAGGTCAGAATGCAGGACATATAACAAATGGCCATTTTAATTAATTAAATATTTTTTTCATTTTTGCTCCACTGCTCAAAGACATTTCTGACTGCTAATATAAACATTCAAATATGCTGATGGATGCCAGAGTGAGCATGGTTTGTAGTTTCTCTGTGATAACCCCAACTGACTAACTTTCCAGGGAGTACCCAACGGATGGATGGATGGATGGATGGATGGATGGATGGATGGATGGATGGATGGCTAGATAGATAGATAGATAGATAGACAGACAGACAGACAGACAGACAGACAGACAGACAGATATATGTATGTATATATACACACATATATACATAGCTATACATAAAATAACAGTATAAGTTTAGAAGTATTAAAGCATTTTCCTGATTTACGCATGAGGTGGCGCTCTGGGATTTTCAAAACTCTCCAAATTATGTTTAGGTTTATAGATAACCATAAATACTGGCTCAGTCTGTTAGACGGACTGTTGTTATCTTCTTGTTTTGAGCCTGAGAAGTTATCTAAAGTCTGGTAGCCTATGTTTAAGTTAGTGTGTGACAGTTATAATCAAGAGCTGTAACATGTTGCCTGTGACCGACAGTAATGACAGAGGAAAGTAAGCTTGAGGAAGCAGCGTGCAGCCAGCTGCATGGGTTGAGAAAGAATCCATCAGAGAAACAAACCGCCCCCTCCCACCCGGAGCGCCCCCGCTTCAGATGCAACTCAAAATACAGAAAGCCTCCATGTTGCACAGGGACAGTAGAACCAGCAGATGTGAACTGTTTCTTAAAAGTATATGCCTGCTTTGACGTTTGGAAAATCGCTTTTTGGACAACAGCGATCCTCCGACGAGCTTCCAAGTGTTTCCAGCGTTGTTTCTTACACGGCCTCATATTTTGGATGATCGGAGCTAACTTGCTAACCCAAGCTGCTTGCTAACTTAAGTTATTTAGCGATTCGCTACCGTGCGGGGATTTAAAAAAAAATGTTTTTTTAAACACGTGTTGCCCAAAAAACACTTGTTTTTTGCAATGATTTTTTTCGGAAAGCCATAGATGACAGCCACTCGTTGGCTTCCATTTACCACCGTGCTAGCTGGCTGGCTACCACCGCTGCCTCCGGACGGTTTCCTGGCTTTGTGGGCAAACTGGTCGCCCTCCGTTTAAACTGCTAGCTTACAGTAGCTAGCTAACGTAGCGAGCGCGCTACTACCAGTAACATTGTGGACCGCAAATCAGGAATAATCACCCGTCTCAATGGACCACATGTCCATAATCACTCAAGTTTCCAATCCCAAGGAGGAGGAAATAATATCCTTTAACCAGGAAAAAGGTAAGGAAAAGTGAACTAACGAAACAGAACTAATGCTAGCTAGCTAGCTAACTACTTTTCTTAATTGATGTTAGCTTTTATTCGCGCTTGCTAGCTGTTGCAGTGGATGAAGGCACTGGTTGCGAGTAAATTAATTAAAAAAACTGGTAACAAATATTCTGAACGCAACAAGTTTATCAGAGGAACCTTGTTCAGGGCAAGTTAACGAAAAAGTCGATCGTTTGTCGGCTATATGATAGACATGAAAAATCCGACGTGCGATCATCTTACAAAATCATGGCTTAAAAAATGAATGTAAACAAATTTTTTAAGGCTAACTTTCCACATTAAAGTAAGGCCAATTAGGCAAAGCATTTACTTTGAGATAATTCTACAAGTATAAGATAGTATCCTTATATGTAGCCTATATAACCGGACCAGCTGATCTGACAGATGATATGAATGACCTAAAAAAAAAGTGATCAGGTCTATTGATCTAGCCTGAAGGGCAGCTACAATTACCACAGGACGTAGTATGTGTACGTTTACAGAACTATGTACTTTCAGCACTGTTTACAGAGCCTACTACTGTGATACAAAGTGAGATAAACAGGCATACTGTAGGTTTACACCGATGCCAGTTTGTTTGTTTTCTAAACCGTGAGGCTATCTTATCGCCACGTATCCTGTTTTGATTGTCAACTGTATTAACTCTGTGAAATCTGAAATTGTTATGCTCGGTGCTCTTATTTTATCATACTGTTTTCAAAGTAATTAATCATAATGGTTTTAAGTGTTAGCTCTTTTTTCTTTATTTCTCTTGAACATCATCTGCACTGGAGGTCATATTTACTTCCATTGATTGTGATTCCTGGGGCTCTATGACACTTTCTAGGTAGCCCTGCCTGCACTTTGTGGGTCAGTGCTGCCTGTTAGACCATTTGTAAGGTGAGAACTGGAGTCTTTGAAGTGCAACAATGCTTTCCTCTGAGGGTGTAAATATATCCCTCAGCAACTACTATATAATCTGTGTGACTTGAGCATGTGTAGACATCCTTGAGATGATCATAATAGCAGCATAATATGAGACTTTACCACAGCTGGACAATATTCTTATTTGTCAAATATATTCCTTTTGTAGTGATAAACAGTCCTAAGAATAGCTGATGCTGCTCAGTAAACTTATTAACATAGTTTACTTGTCAGATTACTGTTGGCAGCAATAAAGACAGTTTATTATTTGTATACTGAAGGAAAATCCCTGCATCGATTGGTGTGTTTCGTGGTTATTTGATTAAAGTGATCAAAACTACAGTTCTCATTACAGTTTTCCTTTCTTTGGTTATAAAGTTAAAGCTGTATCTAAAAGAGTGGTATTATTTGAAATATTCATGCTTAAAAGTTCAAGCATGTAGATCCAAATGTTTCCGGTTTTGTCTTGATGGGATTTATTGAGTTGCTGGATGTAGTTGGTAAGTAAGGGTCAAGCATCAGGAACTAATAAGTAAAATAGAAACTTGATTGTGAAGTTCTGGGAATTTCTGCACTTGGTGAGGGCATTAAGTTAGGTCTTGATTTGTTTACCAATAGAGGTGAATGAGTTTTAAAGAACACACTCGCACTGTGGGAATTCACAGTTGTGTATTATGCCACTGTTTGAAAATAGCACCTACCTCAGTAAGAGGGTATGTAAAGCAGGGTGCTGCTGAGTAGTAGGATAAAGTAGAGCAAATGATGTTGGTTTTTGTTTCCTACCTCCTTTTATTACTCCTGAGAATGAGTCATACAGCATTCTTCCCATGGGGCAGAGTCAAATATTACCTTCATTATAGGAACATTATAAGAATTGCAATGCTGTGTCCTGTGTCTCCCATTTGTTCTTGACATTTTGTAAACAAAACATGTTTGACCACTAAGGGACACATATCGGATTTAACATTGAACCAGAGGCTCTTGAAAACAGGGTTATTTATTTTGTTTTATGTAACATAAATACTTCAAGATGACATTTCAGAGCCACTGTCTCTATTCAACTTTATTCCTTGGCTCTAATAAAGAATCAACCCATGTTGGAGCTGTCCTTTATCTTCTTGCACATCTCTGTACATGTCGCCCATCCCACCAGCTGTCGTAGAGGAATTTAAAAGTTAGTCTTCCGTTGCTTGAACAGGCTCCAAACAGTCTGGACAAAAATTGACCACCTTTGCTCTTCATGTTCCTTTGCGGCGCGTCTTATGGCATGTGCCTGCCTTTCTCCCTGCTCTGGCTGCCAAGCAGGAGCCTATATTTAGACTTGCCCTGTTGGGCAGGGCACCACTGACCTTCAGGCCCAGTAAAACTACTTGTAAATATGACAATGATACCTTTCTTTGTTCCAATTGGCAATTTAGGCCTTTGTGCTTTTTTTGTTTTTTTTTAAATTTTATTTTTTTGTTTGTTTTTTTAAAAGGTCAAGGCTTACATTTTAAAAGAAAAAAATGCAGATGTGGAGACTGGGTGACATAGTAGGGGTTTTTCAGATTTCCTCTCATCCCTCTTGTCTGTTGGGAGTGTTTTTACCACCTGAACATGTTTACTTCATTCAAGTAAAGTAAAAACATTCACTTATTTTCTCAGATTAAATCTCTACATTATGCTTCTAGAAGTATTAATTTATTGTATGCCTGTAAATGACTTATTCTTGCCAATATATTCTCAATTTCACATGAAGAAATTGATCAGTTGTCTATGAACAGTGCTCAGACCCATAGCAGGTCCCAATCTTTTTGGTTGACCGTATGGCTTTAAACCTTTTTTTTTACATTTTAACTATACATTTAAATGAAATAGATAATAATATTTCACGAAAGCAGCAGATACTTGTTGCCGTCAAAACGTATGTAGCAGCAATCCTCAAACTGTGAATCTGTTCTGTCATAAAAACAAATTATCTTATTGCTGCTTCTGCTGATACCTGCTTTTCTGTACTGTCTATAATGATGACGTAGTTCTCAGTCATTTTTGATGTGTTACTAATGTGTTATCTATTTAAAAAAATGTTTAAGTATCATACAGATATTTCAGTGTTGGGTGTTTCTTTTTCTGCACATCTTATTTCTCAAGTGTGTTTTAGTTGTCAGCCTGCGACATTTGCCCATATTTTTTAAAAAGCCTCTCATATGATTAATCTAAACAACTAGTTCTAGTTTTAAATCTGCTTGATTGGCTGGCGACAGAGTAGTTTAACTTTCTATTTGCTAAGAAGCTTTCCACTGAAAGGTGTGAAGTTTGGGATTTTTCCACAGTAGTGGCTAGCTTGTGTTGAACAGATAGGTTTGTGTCTATACAGACAGCCGACTCTGCATCCTGCTGGGATTAATTATTTATAGGTGAATTTATTTTTCTTATACATTACTCAACCTTTCAAATGTAATAAGGCAGGCACTGAACACCAGTGTAGAATTAATCAGAACAAGCTAATGTCTGGGTTTCTTAAACGACTTTAGCCCTGAACTGTATCCACGCATGTTACGAGTGAAATAATCATCAGCATAGTGTAACAGCTTCTGCTTCTCATGTTAAACTGGGATTTACTGCAGTTACATTTTTCTACTGTTTTTCAGGGGTGGGGTTTCTTGGCCTGGTGAAAGGAAAGAAAGGAAAATTTGGACCTTGGGCTGGGCGATATGAACCAGTTTTCATACCTCTATAATTATTTTCGTAATCACAATATACGATATACATCTCAATATAAATTATTATTTTTTGGTCAAGTAAACAAAAACAAGGTTCAAGTTTAGTGTCATGAGTGCTAAATAAATGCACTTTTATTAAGGATCAGGAGCACATGTGCATTAGAATTTTGACTAAAGTATACATTTATTAAAATAATTTTAAAAAACATTTTAATAGGGCAGCAACATATTGGAAAAAACTGGCACTGTGATATTTTCTAAGTCTGCAATAAAGTCTGCAGTGTGAAACGATGCAAGAATTCTCAGCAGATGAATTGAGCAGCACTTTTAAGTTCTACTGCTCTCCTGCCATCTTGTTGACGATGAGCCTGATTAAGATCGATAATGATTGGTGGATCATTGTGCACAGAGACCTGAGATGCGACATTCACTCACAAAGACATTGTGATGACAATGATCAAACGATATATTGTGCAGCCCTACTTTTCCATGACCATACCAAAGATACAGTTGTTCAAAATGCTAAAAAAAAGACATGTATTGAATACATCGCTGACCGATCATATAGGACCTGGGCTCTCTGCAAGCCATGTGAATGAAGCGGATCCCCATGTTCTTCTTGTGCTACTTGATCTTCTCAAGGTATTTGGTCTTAAAACAAAACATCCTCATTGTTCAGCACCTATGTCACCAGCAAAGATGTTTTCTTCTGGTTTAATGAAGACGTAGTGTAAACATGGGGTGTATTGTTGCAGGTTTTCACTCCCATCTAAAGGCCTGGTGTGCGTACCACATCATATTCACTCAATGTGTCAACGGAGATCAGATTAATTCTGTTGCTTTTACGATCCCACAAAGGGGGAAAAGATGCAAATTTGGTAGCAGCGTAATTGTGTAACCTGGTCAGTCGGCTGCTCCTTCAGTTGCTGTTTCTGCTGCTGCTCTCCACCACGTATAGCTCCACTTCAGCTTCAGTCTTTTAGAACTGTTGAAATATTCCTTCTTCACTCGTTGTTTTCATTATTTTAGCATGGTTCTTCAACAGTCTGAATGGCCTACAAGTTCACCCACCTCTGGATCATGGTGCGTTCAGACCAAAAGCGGCAATAGCGTTGGGTTTACATGTGATGTAAAGGAGCGGTGATCATACCAGCGGTGCGTTTTGAGCGTCCAGCGCTGCACGTTTGAGATTTTGAGCTTCTGACTAGCAAAACGTATCCAAAAACGGAACTTTTGCCACCGGATGCGGGGCATCAACCAATCAGAGCGACTAAGCGTCCTGATACAGTGACGTATTTTCTGACTACAGAAAGACATAGTACCCGGGGAAATCTGTTCTCATCAATTTACAAAAGACAGAAATGGAGGAAAAACTAATTGTGTCCGTCTGGGTCAGGATACCGTGACAGGAACAAAAAAGGACCGTACGGAGCAAATAAATAAAGCCAAGCAATACATCCGCCATCATACTGAGACAAGAAAAAGAAAACATCCGGGTCGTGAGCGTCAAGACCATGTTTGATCCTGGATGTCAAGCTTCCGATTTACAAACGTCCAGCGTCTAACTTTAAGCGGTGATAATGTGTTTGACATACAAGATAATGTGAAGTTTTACTTAATCTATTTTTATTATTTTTTGTAATTCTTATTTTCTTTTATGAAAAAAAAGATGTACTTGAGCTTCAGTCCATATAACATGATCCAGTCATGCTTGGAGTTTCCTGAGGTTCTGTGCAGGAGTTGATGTTGCAGCTCCTTGTAGTGATGAGTTACTGGAAGCTGGTCCCAGTTTTACAGCACAGAGCAGAGTGTTTTGACAGCTTTCAGTTTAATTTTTCAAAGAAGAAGAAAAAAGTTGTTAGTGGAGCTATTTTTAGATCCCAAGTCTTTAAAGTTATCCCATCATTCGTGTAAGAAATCGTTCAGTAATTTCACACTGGTGATTCTGCAAACATCTCTGAATCGGTTCATTATTTTGGCATTTGACAGCTGTTGTATCGGAAAGTTGGTCATTTTTAGTGGTTGTGAATTGGCCTTTTTGTCATCGGAAAACAAAGCACATACTGGGAATTCTTCTGCACCAGTTTTCAAGTTTCTACAGAACCTTTTCATGTCGCTGCCTGTTGATGTACATACCGTATATTGTGTTTAACTTGTCGCGGAGTGAAGATACTTGTACCGCTGATGAGATATGGCCTAAATACCCAATGTGTGTTCATTCGAAAGGCTGTGATTAACGTTACTGGAAGCTAGTGATAGGAAATGACAGAGCAGGGAGGGCAGAAAGGGATTTTATGTAGCTCTTCATGTTGTGTTGTCATTATAACACTTCTACATGCAGCAGAGCTACCAGACACTGCAAAGATATTGAAACAAATGAATCTTGTTTACATTCTTTGAAAGTGTTTTTGGAGAGAAATGGTGTTAGTTTGACAGGAAAAGGGGAACGGCATACAGAAATCATTCAGGTGTCCTGGCAGTTCGAGCGACAGCGTTTTTTAGATGTTAAAGTATCGTGGTTATTTGTTAAGGGTCAGGAGTGCAAAGTGTTGCAGCATTAAGATGCCCAGAGACATGACATAATGCTATTTGCTCCTCAGTCGCTTCCAAAAGCATCCTGGTGGGATGGGTGGGGTTTCAGTGGGTGGGTGGGGGTTCATTGGGTGGGTGCGGAGGAATGCAGCCTTGTATAGGCTCATTGGGGACTGAAGGCCCCCCTCTTCCTCCTCCCTCATCTCCTCTCTGGTGCATGTCCAGGCTGCTTCAGCAACTCACCTGCCAGCTGAAACATGGAGGGGGGCTTTAGTAAGTTTTCAAAGAGGAGGCCTTCGGCCAATCAGGCGTCAGGAGCCGGTGCAGTGAAAAAAAAGGAGGAGCATAGATTGTGCAGCTTCTAACTTGTCACTATAAATAAGAGTTCAGTGTCTGATTTAGGCCGGGCTTCGTAGACGTTGAATGAGAGGCGGTGCGTGAGTGATGAAGTCACCGGCCGCACAGTTATTTTCTGATCAACATCTCTGCCAGAGATGGTCAACAAAACAAAAACTAATGCCATCTTATCACACTGTCAAAGCTCATGTTACTCAGTGAAGCTCGCACCACTGTGCTCCCTCTGATGGACTCTAAAGGGTTTTTTAGTCATTGTTAACCATAGAGATTCAAATTATCAAGTAATTCATTAATTTATAGTTGTTTCATCTTATCAATAAGCAGCAATTTTTCAGGGAAGCTGAACTTCCCTCTGAATCAAAAGGTTCCTTTCTACAAAAATGCAAATCATTTTCCTTAATAAAAGATTCACTAATAACAGCAGGAAAAACACATTCACACATGGAACAATGCAAACAAATATATTATTGTTATTGTAAGTTTTATTCAGTATAATAAATTGTGTTATTATGTCTGGTCAGAGGACATCTTCTTGTGTTCCCACATGTGTGTCAAGGACTCCTGGCATCAAGTGCACCCTCATGTGGTCTGGCGAGGAATCACAGCCTCAAAGCAATAAATTGTGCTTAATTTATTTTGAGTGATTTCTTCTTCTTATAACGATTAATTGATAATCAAATAATGGGTACATCCCTAGTTCACACAGTGTTCACCTTAATGTGTAATTAAACACACAGAAATATTATATTATATTGCCAACAATTTCTCATGAAAGGTATTCTGCAACTCAGGCAGGGATGGGCAACTCAAGTCCTTTATGGCCGCAGTCCTGCAAGTTTTAGGTGATTCCCTGCTTCAACACACCCAATTTAAATTAAATGGTCCTCAAGTTATTCCCATTAATCTGACTCCGGTGTGCTGCAGCAGGAAAACCGGCCGAGGTGCAGCCTTTGAGCTCTGACCTTGCCCATCCCTGCTTTATGGGGTAAATTGTGATTGATAGCTCACCCTTTAGGTGAGTCCTGTCCAGTAGGTTTGCAATTCGGCCACAAAATGTAGCATTTATTCAGAGACTATATGATAAATTCACAATGAGTAATTCCTCATTCATGATAAATCCACTTTATTTTGGATTTTTGATTACATTCTGACAGTTATGTCCAATCAGGAGCAGCCAAAGGTCATTAGGCGATGAGAAAGTCATGTCTATCAGGCCCTCTAAGGCTGGAATAAAGCAAATAAGATGTTTTTGACACATTGGCACCAAAAATTAGCTCACTTTGAGTAGGTTTTGAAAGGATATATAGTAGCATAATTAAATGTAAATAACAAAAGCCTGGAATAAAAGTATAAATATTTAGATAGTTTCTGCATTTATTTAAATGCTGATTTCTTTCCCCCATGAAAGCCAAGACATAAGAGAATAATTTTTAGATGAGAAAAATTGTGTCGGTTGGTATTTTGTACTAATTATTGTTAGTATTTTATTTTTGTTTTTTTGTTGGATTGATACATTTCAGTTTTTCTAGGACTGCCTCATAATCTGACCACTGAGGCTTTCCTGAAAAAAAAAATCTGTATGTCTACTGTGCTTAAAAGGTTTGAGCTTCTACATGTTTTTTCAATAACAAAAAAAAAAACAAAGGTAAGAGAATGTGTTGGAGTTGTAAGGGTTAATGTCTCGCTGTGTTTGCTCCTGTGACAGCGTCCCAGTCGAACAGCAGCCTGAAGAAGCAGCGGAGCCGTGGCATATTCAGCACATTCTTCTGCTGCTTTCGCAACTACAATGTGGAGCCGCCAGCCGCCAACACCAACAGCAGTTCCCCGCCTCCACCTGTGGAGGAGAACGGATCCCCTCCCAAGGTGAGACGCCGTCCTCATTGAGGTCTCCTGAAATTTTAGCCTGCAAGTTTATTTAATCTGTTTATAAGTGTTTGTGTTGATAGTTTCTCCTTTTTTTGTCTGTTTGTTGTAGTTTTTCTCCTGTGGACACTTTTCTCTTTTGTGTGTATGTGTGTTCCTCTAACGCTCACCCTGTTTTTGTGTGTCAATCTCTCTTGTGTTGTAGTGTGACCAGGTCGAGGTCATCCCTGTCCCTAGTGTATGTATTGCGTTCATCTCTTTTACTCTGCATGCAGGCTGAGTGGCCGCTGCTGGTGCAGAGAGCTTCGGCTCTGCCGCCTTTCACTGTGGCTCATTTTCAGCCGATCGTTGCGCTCACCTTATGGAAGGTGTGTGTGCATCTGCAGTTTTAAGTGGCTCACTGCTTCACCTGCATGAGTGACACTTGGGGGTTTGTATGCTTCTGAGAATACCATGACATTTCCTAAGTAGGACTGGGCAACATATCGAGATTTCAAATATATCGAGATTTTGTCACACGAGATATAGCATGAGAGAGTATCGTTTCTGTCGAGTTAGCTTGTTTTGAGGTAAAAGTATCTCTTTTTTAGCTTTTTTCCAAAACTGTATTTTTGTTATAGTCATTGAAAAGTATTTAACAAGATTAGGGATGCAACAGTACCACTTTTTTCCAAACCGATGCTTGAATCTAAGTACTTGCCGATCCCGAGTACCAACGCCGATACTTCTACCACACTAGAAAAATACAATGAATTGAAAGATAGGTTTTGATAGTGAAATAGATAAAAGATAGAATATAAATAAGAATGACAGCATAACTGAAATTTCATGTGAAAATAAACATTGTGCGTAATGAATTGGGATTGATTTTAATGAGTACAAGTACTTTAGAGCTGTATTGGTACCGATACTGGTATCAGAATCAATGCAACCCTAATTGAGATATTTATTGTTTATCGTGATTAAGGAAAAAATGATTGAGGCATGAAATTTGGTTCGTATTGCCCAGCCCTATTTCTAACTAACTTTTAAGTTAAAAACTGTTTCCACAAGTTGCCTCAGGAACTTCCATGCAAGGAGAACATTGTTTTATTCATGTTTATTCATTTAGTTAAATGATGTGTGTGAATCAAACTTCACACCAGATGCTGCTCTTTAGGTTTGCATCCTCAGCTCAAGGGAAGTTATATGATCTGGTCTCTGATCTGATTTCCAGTGGAAATGCCAACAGTCGGTCAGATTAACGACTGCATGTAGCTCATTGTGCTCTTTACAGCGGTTCCAGCACACGGACGTTATTTCCATTTTGTTTCATCCTGTCATGTTAAAACTTACTAACTAACTCTTGCATGGCTTTTTAACTGTTGAGGACCTTTGAAGTTTACATTTTATTCCCACAAAACTGATCAGAATTCAAAGTTGCATACATAAGAATTTATGAAAAAAGGCTAAAAAGAAATGCTCAGTTTTGTCTTTATACACCACACCTTGTTTAAAACAAGGCTGGGAATTAAGGTAGATTTCAACATTAATTTATGGGGGTTTAACACAAATATTGAATTGACACTTTTCCAAAGTACCTCAAAGCTCAGGAGTAATTGGACAATTTGTAGTAAATATCAAAAGTATTTTGTTTACTAGGATACAAAATCTTTCTAAACAGTCGCTGACTGGAGTTTGGGACCAGTGTTTTGTCCTTGTTTTCTTTTTTTATAACTTAAAGGAGAAGTCCACTTTTTTGCAAGTGGGGCCTTAATTGTGATGTAAACTGAAGTGTACTGGACACCTATGGCACTTTTTGGAGATTTGGATCCTTCCCTGAGATATTTGTTTCAAACGCCAAACACCAAAATGCCATACATGGAACAGTATTGGTAGTGCGTTTGCGATACTAAATCAGTTAAAAATCAGCTATATGTTAAAATGTCTGTGTAAATACCGTAGTATTCATTCCGTCCCAGTGCCTTTTTGCATTTTTACGTTCCTGGGCTGAGATTAAAACTGTGTAATTTCCTTAATTTGAAGAACAGATATTGTAGGAAATGGAAAAGTCAAGCAGAAAGAATAATTGTTTTAGTCAGTGTAAAACTAGAAAAAATGTGTGTTTAGTTTGGCGCACTATATAAACGTATTAATCAAGCTAACGTTTGCAGAAAGTATTGTCTGTTTTTTAGGATTTATTTATAAGTAGAATTACAATAAAATTGGAAACTAAAATTAGGTTTTAATATCATCTTAAATTGGCTCATATCTTTGCTTTGAGGTCAGGTGTGACGGGTGTGTCACACAGCATGTCAGTAAACCATCCTAACTGTGCAAACAGATCCAGTTTGTTTTAACTGCACCGTACAGGTTAGACGTATAAACACAAACCTGCACTGTAAATATGGCACGACACATTTCTGCGTCTTCACTGTGGCTGATTCACCTGAAACAGGAAGCGCACAAATACTGGTTGATGGTTTTCTACTGGTGCCGCCTTCTTAAAATCATGGTGTGGTGCATCATCTGAACATCTCACGAAATCAGTCCATTGAAATTAATTTAGTAGCTCTGCTTCTGGTACAGGTGTTTGGATGCTCTTTATTATCTGTCCTGGTGCAGATGTTTGGGATGATATGAAGCGACTTTATCTGCTCTGCAAGTTCCAGCTTGAGGGAGAGATGCATTAGCACGAGTTTAGCTGAATATGTTTAGTTACTTGGACTTGAATTCCTCTGACATTGTAAAATTCTCACAAAGTAATTATGAAGAAGTTTTACTTCCTTACATCATAATTCATAACAGCAGTTTTCCATCATTTTATGTCTTCAATAAGAAAACCAGTGTGTTTCAAATCAAATTATCCCTGTTTTAGATGGATCTGCATTTTTTTTAGTTGAAGCTGAAACTTTATTGGTTCCCTCCAAAGCCGTTGTGGTTGTTTACACAGTAAAATCCCAAATGTTCTTAAATTGTCCAGCTCACTATGGTAGTAAAAAGAAAAGCTGACAGTGAAATGGCATTTTTGCTGGAGCAGCATTAAACCCATGAATGAGGAATTCTAGTGGTTTTCATTTTGAAGCTTTGGCCTGATTTAACACATCATCCTAGACTTGGCTTGAATCTGTTTCATTGTTTTCAGCGGAAATGCACATTCTTAACAAGGTTTTTGGCTTTGCTTTTTTTAACACAACCTAACACATTACCTAACCAGAAGCTATCTTTATTCTTTTCCTCTTCCCTTTCTCTCTACCTCAACATATTTGACATTATGTGCCTCGTCTTCCCCACAGCCACCAGCCAAATACCTCCTACCAGAGATGAAGATTTCTGACTACGGCAAAAAGTGTGTGGTGATTGACCTGGATGAAACACTAGTGCACAGCTCATTTAAGGTAAAGAGACGAAAGGTTAACCATCATGAAGAATATTTAACTTTACCTTATGTTACGTTTTGAAATGGTTTCTTAAGTGCGTCATTGGGAAGGTTTCGTTACATTCAGATTCTCCTGCATGCTACCGCTGGATGGTATGACCAAAATGATGATAAAAAATGTTATTAATTATTATTATTATTATTGTTATTATTATTATTAATGATATTGATAATAATAATTTATTATTATTACTATTTATTTTATTTATTTTTTGTTCTCAACTTGTCTTTCCTTTTTATACATTTTTAACGTGGAGGTTGCAGAAGGAGGGCAAATTATGATATTTTTCTTTCAAACATAATACAATCTTTTAAGAGAGTTTGGTACTGCTTGTAGTAACTCTACCTGTCAGTCACTGATTGATGACTGATTGACTACTAAACCTGTGTGTTGTCTCCTTTCACAGCCCATCAGCAACGCTGATTTCATTGTACCAGTGGAGATCGATGGTACTGTTCATCAGGTAGAAGACTTCTTTTTCTGAATGACATAGACCTGGTTGCGTGGGGGAAAGGTTTCCAGTCTCCCCCTCTGTGAACATCCTGAAGTGACTGGCGGTTATCCAGTTCAAGTAATCCAGGATAGGCTGTGCGTATCCTGGTTGGCCTATTCATGATTACTTGCACTGGGTGGCAGCCACTGGGCGAAGCCTGGGGGACACCTGACGTAGAAGTGACATTAATGTGGTTTCATTATTCTGTGATGTTAAACTTTCATACTGGTAGAAATGACAGGCTGGAAGTTCTATTGTCTGGATGACCAGATGTGTCCTTGCCGTGTATGTCTGATATTCTTCCTGTGGTTTGATCGGGGACTAAGATCCGTGCTGTTTTTTAGGTGTATGTGCTGAAAAGACCCCATGTGGATGAGTTTCTCCAAAAAATGGGCGAATTATTTGAATGTGTGCTCTTCACAGCCAGTCTTGCAAAGGTACGTAAAGTTTTGATCATATTGTCTGTTGTCAATTATTAATGTTTTCTAACTAGGGATGCAAATTACCGAGTAATTTATTAATTGATTGTTGTTTCATCTTATGGCCATTTTTCTGAGAAGCTGAATTTCCCTCTGAATCAAAAGGTTCCTTTCTACGAAAATGTAGATCATATTCCTTGATAAAAGATTTATGCTAAACAGCAGAACCAACACATTCACACATGGAACAATGCAGACCACAATATTATTATTATTATTATTATTTTAATTTAATATAATAAATTGAATTATTATGTCTGTGATCAGAGGCCAGTACCTCGTGTTCCCTTGTGTGCATCGGAGAAGAATTGTTTGCATCCCTATTTCTAACTGGTGACACCTGTGGAATTATGAGCATGTGTTTCGTCATTTCTACTTTTTTTATTTTTACATTTCCTTTCATTTGCTCTCCATCTGTCTCTTTTATAACTTGCCAATAATATGTGGGTAAGTTTAATGAATGGGACACAGAAATAAGCTTTATGTGGTTACATGCTTTTGCAGTAGATGTTACTCATGCTGAGTGAAAAGCTTGGAACCAGCAGTGCTTTTTTGTGCCGTAGAGTAGAATCTCTTGAGTCATCTTCCTTATTAGCTGACGATTGACTACACCTTTGCTTCCTCTTGGAATAACGGCATAAAACTTGAATCCTTGACCTGAAACGTGCATGCATTTGTTTGTATAACTATGTTTTTGTCTGGCTTCGACAGTACGCGGACCCTGTGGCCGACCTGCTGGACCAGTGGGGTGTTTTCCGAGCACGGCTGTTCCGAGAATCCTGCGTCTTTCACAGAGGGAACTATGTTAAAGACCTCAGCCGGCTGGGGCGAGAGCTCAACAATGTTATTATCGTCGACAATTCACCTGCCTCGTACATTTTTCATCCAGAAAATGCAGTAAGATCCTAAATCTGTTACTTTATTTATTATAGCATCTTCTTCGATGATTAGACATTCTTATTTTTTCCATCATCGCTTCATTACTAATGAGGTAACGTTGTACTATTGTGTTGTTAACTTTCAAGGAAAAAAAACATTTGTTTCTCACAAACTTTTTGATGAGTAATGCTTCAGATGGAATAAATGGGAATTAATTTTAGTTTAAGTTAATGTGTAGACTTTCCTGAAACAACAAACATGTTCTATGAGAAAGTAGTTTCTGCTAAATGGTACGAACAAATGTATTTTTTTTAATCTGTCAGAAACATAAAAACCGTTTCTCTCAGAGATCTGCTGACTTTTGCTGAGGTTTTTAGGACAGCCATGTCACAGTGGGGGTCTGAATAGTAGTTATTTTTCTTTATTGTCTGATACTTTACAGGCTTGTACAAGAGCATGGTCCGTTAAATTTTACGTATACAAATGCTAACACATTAAAATACGCAAGTATTCATTTTTGTCTTCTCTGGTTTACCGTAAACTACAGGAAATACGGCCTTGGTACGAGCGGGTTTTGTAGCTGAGTAGCACAACTACATGTCCTTATCTCCTCCATCTCTGCCTTATTTTTCATTTAGCAAACATCTTTAAAACAGAAATTACAAGTGTGATTTATGGATTTTATTTCTATTTAACCTTTATTGGACCAGGAGATTAAAAACATCTTTTTCAAGGGAATCAAATGCAGCACACCTGCTATTTTACAAGTAATTACAAGTCTGTCCATCCATCCCTGAGCAGGGAAGACCAGACTTTGCTCTCCTCAGCAGCTACATTAGCCGGTTCATCCGGGGGACCCTGAGGCCGGCATTGAGATGATTGGGAACCTGTAATTGGGGGCTTCGCCTTTTGGCTCAGCTCCTTCTTCACCACGACTGACGGATACAGAGTCTGCATCACAGCAAATGCGGCGCCGACTCACCAAAGTTATACACAAGATTTATAAAACATTTCATTTATGAAAAGGTTTCTGCGACAGATTCAATGCAGAGGGTGCAGCACGGTCAAAAGCCCGCCAAAAACACGTGAAACACCGATAGTAAGGAGCAGCTCTTCTCTGAACCATTAAGAAACCAGCAGGTACACAATACCGCGCATATTGCCTTGTATATGAAAGTAAAGCAGCGTCTGCTCCTTCAGGTGGCCACAGCAGACCGTCTTCCCCAGTATAAGTCGCAGTAGTGTATCCACATCTAAGAATTTGTAATAACCCTCAGGGAATCATGGTTAATAATATCAGCTGTTCCAAGCAGAGGAATCAGAGAGACAAACCTTTTTTTTAACTTTTTTTTTTTTGCATTAAAAGAAAAGCCATGGTACCTAAATTTAGCCTTAGCTAAATGGATGGCATTTCTACTTAAATATGGTCCTGTCTTTACTTTGAAAAAAGAGTGAAAGTATTTTATTTTCATGCAAGGATCCTCTAAAACTATAGACCTTGTAAATGTTAAAAATACAGCAAAATTAGAAGGAGCAAAATGTAAATGATGTATAAGCAATAATGGAGCACCGAGCCTTAATCCACAGCGTTCAGTCCGTCTCAGTGACCCGGGTTTTGTTTACATCTGCTAACTGTTGACGCTCTCTCCCAGGTCCCGGTGCAGTCCTGGTTTGACGACATGAATGACACCGAGCTCCTGGACTTGCTGCCTTTCTTTGAGGGACTCAGCAAAGAGGAAGAGGTTTACGGCGTCCTGCAGAACCTCCGAAGCAGGTAGCAGGACTCGCCACGGCCCCGCCTGCCCTCCGGTCTCCACCCTGCCGACATCCGCCCCTCTCTGCAGCCACACCTCCGACGTCAGGCGGACCCTACCACACACGCGCACCCCCCCCCCCCCCCCCGCGTCTGGGCCAGAGGAACGCCTAGGAGTGTCAGCGCAGAAAGCGTGGCGTAAACGCGTTGCTGCGCTCTTTTCCCGCTGACAGGCTGCCCTCTGAGTGCCATCAGAAAAACACAGACTCATTATTCTCCCAGGACCACTGTGTCTCACAGAAACCACACCGGAAAGCATGCAGAGCGTCCTTCGCTGGTCGTATTGGGGACAAAATACTAAGAGGAAGGAACTCTGGTCTTTATTTTCAAATTGGCAAAGTTTTACTGTTTGGTCAAGCACTCGTTTTGAAACCAAAAGAAAAAGACGAAGAAAAAAAAATACTTTCTGTCTGAAAGTTATTTTGTGGTTCCACACAAAAGCCTGGAATGGATTTGTGGATATTGTTGCTATGCAGGCAGTTTCTGGTAGTAGAAAGGACTGTGACTCTTTTCTTACTGAATGAAGTGCCTTGTGTGAATGTCGTTTATATGGGGAATTATTTTCTACATGGTTACTTTCCAGACTACTTCAGTCTTTTCACCTACAATATGCTTTAAAGTGGACACAAATATCTTTATATAAAGGTTTTACTTCACCTTTTTGATCATGAAACGCTGGGCAATTGTCTCATACTCTTCTTTGTTTTTTTTCCCAGTATGCTTGTGCCATTATATAGGTGTGACTTTTTTTTCTGCTTTCATTATATGTAGAAATAGCTCATTTGTTTTAGGAAAACGAGTGCTTGCAGCTGTGAACTTCACACCCCTCCTGCAAGCAAAGTAGGTTTTTTTTGTGTTTTGATATTTTGATCTGGAAGCTCAGATAAAACTGTGCCATTTATTTCTCTGTCTGTCATTCTCCCTCATCTCATTTTGTAATTTGCCAAATAAGGACATTTTTTGTTTTTAACAGGCTTCATATCTTTACCAGGGTTTCAGATAAAACTGTTAAACCTTTAGTTATTATAGCATTATAGGTTTTATGTCAACTTCATTTGTATGTTTTTGCTGTTTTGTGGCCCTTTTTGTCGTGGCTAGCAATTAGCCTGTCTTCTTTTTTCTTTATTTTCTTTATTTCTTTATTTTTCGCCACACAAGTGGTGCAACTTCACCCTTAAGGGATAGTTTTTCTCTGAAGTGGTGCACATCTGCAAAGGTGTCCTTTTTAGTTCTTTCAAATGGTCTGGGGTCCTGCAGCAAATTGGTCGAGTGCCATGTTTTTAGAAACATCTGCGTTTTGTGGGTAATGGGGTTTATAAGGAAAGTGGTCAGTGGTAAAATCGCTCCATTCTCCTCGGTCACATGTGGTAACCCAGCCCTGGTGGAAAACCAGTAAAGACCATATTTGATGTTTATCTTCCCAGACTTTTTTTTTTTTCTTAACTTTTCTTCACCTCAGTGCCTACATTTGAGAGGAGCCCAGCAAAACTGAATGCTGCAACATTGGCTATCAAGGCAATAACCACCCCCCAGCTTTTCGTTTCTGTCCCAGCTGATTGGCTCGCGGCATCGAAGAGCACCTAACAAAGCCAGCCGGAAGGTTTCAACATTCATTTCTATTTGAATTATTAAGTGTTGGAACAACGTGAATGTTGTTTGGATGCAGCAGGACGAGTCGGCGGTGTTGCGGTAGGAGCGTGGAGGGGATCGCTTGGATGCCTTACTGCCTGCGGAGACGCTAAGCTGCGTTTCCTTTTCAGCTCCACGGTTGCCATCGTGGCTTCCTTCTTTCCTCTTGGAGGGTGAAACAGCTGAGCCATGTATGTAGACCATATGTGGCTCAGCTGCATGCCCCAAACTGGTTTTTGGTTAAAGGGTCGATGTTGTATAGAAGACCTGAGCAACCTCATCCTCTCCCTTTTTATTTTCTCCAGTTTAAAGGCCGTTGCTCCCTTCAGGCGTGATGGAGATCTTCAGCGCGATGTCGTTTTTTTTTTTTTATACGAAGCATTCAGTCGACTCGTCTCAACCTCACCAATGACCTTTCTCTGAAAATGTTTGTATCATTGTGATATTTTTCTACTTGCATCTCGTCAGTATTTGGTTTGAAAATGGCCTAAAACCTGTTTTATTTACACTTTTATTTCCTTTCTTTCAGCTGTTTTCTTTCTCGCCTTTCGGTGAGACGTCTCAGTCAGGTCTTGTCTTTCCAATCGGGTGACTAGTGTGTGTGTGTGTGAGAGAGAAAGTGTGATTGTTTATGCTTAAAGTTCTTCATCATGTATCACGTCACTCATCACATTGATCGTTTTGTATTAACACCAAAGTTCTAAGACACTTAAGTTCAGTCACTGTGCTTTTGTTGGGAGGTGAGATTCTTCACCTTTTTTTTTTTTTTGAAACATGTTGAATTTGAGTGTCTGCAGAGTGTTGTCATCCTGAGCATCAGTTTCTTTTCTTTCCTTAATAAAAGCTTCATTGAAACAATCTTGTCATGTCTGTTTTCTTGTTTTATTTCCCCTAACATCAGAACGCCGCATATCTTAAGGCCAAAGATCATTTTAAACGGGTGTGGTTGAGCTTTCTCTTTTTTCTGTACTTGATATGGTCTGTTGTGTCCAAACGTAACAAGGGACCGTCTTTTGTTCACATCACAGTCGGCTGGTTTCATTTTGCCAGTGTTTCTTCCAGAACTGTCACAAATAAAGCACATTTTTTTAAGGGGAACTGTCGCTTGTCTTTTGTCTGCAGATACTAAACCAAACGGGCTGGAAGTTGTGAGCTTGCGTTTCGCCCTTTTAGTTATGAGCTTTTTCGTTGGAAAATGTTAGGGGATTTTGTGAATAAAAATGCACCAAATGTCTAGTTAGAAACATACAGCGGTCATTTAATTTGGTCTGCCTTGCCAGTACCAGGCTCATCACAAAGCTGGAATACTGGACTGAGATGTGGCTTTGCTCTGAGCTGTGTGACATGGAGCATCATCCTGCTGGAAGCAGCATCAGAAGATGCTCCACCGGGCTCAGAAAGGGATGGACACGGTCAGCAGCAGGACTCAGGAAGCTGTGCTGGTTAAACCAGGCCATGCAGAGATTCATGGGTTCAAACTGCCTGAGTTGTTACACAGCAGGATGGATCCATGCTTTCATGATGTTTCCACTAAATCCTACTCCAGAAGTTACTTGAATTCATGTTGCCTTTATCTTCTGCAACCAGCCTGTCCATTCTCTGACTTCAGTAAAGGTATTTTGGTTCAAAAAGCTCCTACCTCTGTAGAACCTAGAGATGATTTCTGTGCAAATCCCAGGAGATCAGCAGTGTCTGAAATACTCAGACCAACATCCATGTTACAGTTATTTAAATCCCTTCTTATTTTGATGCTCAGTTTGCACTTCAAGTCATTTTGACTATTACACTAAATGCAGAGTTGCTGCCGTGTGATTGGCTGATCTGCTATTTGTGTAAAGAGCAATTGCAGTGAACCAATTAAGTGACTAATCAATGTATATGTGTAATATTCTGTATAAGAGATATATGCATCTCAAGTAGCCAGTTGGGTTATACTTTTTTTTCTTCTCTTAAAACCAAATTTTCAATCAAAGTCGAACATCAAAGCAGAATTACATTTTGAGGATATTTAGGTGTGTTGTAGAAATGTATGTGGCTCTTTCCAGATGTGACACCAGTGACATGTTTTCTGTACAGTTGGCAGAGACACAAACCGTCTCTGCTTAGCAATCCTGAACTTTTCTTTCATGAATTTCTGAACCAGTTTTCTCCTAACACACTTTACTTCCTGAAGGTCTCTGTTGACCGATTCCAGTGTCACACCATGCCGTGATCTGCACAAGCTTACAGTCTCGGAGCCTAAACAAACATGTTTAAACACCATCAATCTTTTAAAAGGCACAGGCTATTGCATGGTGGGTTTTTTGGTTGTTTTGTCCTGTGGCATTGCATAAAACAAAAATGACCTAATATTGCTTAAAATGTTGATTAAAAAACGTTTGTAGACTTTTTTTAAGACACTGTGTACTAAGGGTGTGTCCACCCAAAGTTCACTTTGTAAGAACTTCTGTGGAAGACAGTATATCTGCCTTCCATGAAATGGAGAAGTGAAAAACATCCACTTCAGGCTCCTGCTCAGCTGCAGGATTTGTTTGTCTTGGGATAGTTCAAGGAACAGATAAGTTGTAATTTTACCATTATACAGATATTTTGTAAAGTGCTTGGTGGGGGAAAAAAAAAACAAAAAAAAACACTGACGCAGGTGTTTTTGCTTGGAACTTGTTCCAATGTCTTAATGATTTACAAAAAGAGGATAATGATTCATGAGAGAAAAAAAACAGGAATCATACTTGACCAAAATTACTCCTGAAAACAGACTCATATTAGCCCATGTTTACCTGAATTTCATTAAAATGTTCATTGGAATAAAAAGATTAAAACAGTTTGAACAAAAATTTGGGACACAAGCTAAAAATTCAAAGACAATACAAAGCGACCACGGTGTGTATAAATCGTCCCAGTAGTGTGATTAATGAGGACGCTGCACCTCAACAGGAATCACCCAACTATTAAAGCTACAGGAATCAAGCTAATAAGTTCATTGTGAACCAAAACGCTTGAAAAAATGAATATAAAAACCATAGAAGAGCTAAAACATGGTTGTAGTAAGGATGTCCTAGTGTCCTGCAGAGCGTCATGCAGCAGCAACTGTCTTATTCAGCATCAAGGACCATGATGTGAACAAAAAGTCCAGCAGAGGGGAGCCGGTCTCCGTTCTTATTGAGCAGGGGAACGTGTCTGTATCCTGTGTGGGAGCACAAAGCAGCTGCAGTCAGAAAAGGACGAGCACCAAGCGCTTCCTGTGTCACATCTATACATTAAACTCCTCTGTTATTCAGCATGACGGTAAAAGACTCCCCGATTGTAAATCAGTGAAAGAAAACTAACCCATTTTTAGGCTGTTAAAAGGAAGCGTGTACTGTCCCACAAACTCATTGCTGGAGGTGGAGTCGTGGTCCTCGATGACGAAGCGGACCAGTGCAAGCTCCGGCACATACACGTCAAACTGGAAGTTCTCATTCCAGGAGGGGTTGAATCCTTAAAACAGAGAAACGGCATCAGTATGAAGCAACACTCGGGTATTTCCTCACGTTCAGCACGTTCCTGGAGTTACTTGGTCATCCGTTAACCAGCGTTTACCTCTTCATGCATTGCTCTGTATGGATTCTGATGTGTTAACAGTCTGACACAGACGTCTGTGACGTGAGGAACTCATCATCTGAATAAATTAAAAGAGATTAAAACTAAAAAAGGTACCATTGTTGTCGCAAGCCTTGGTCTCTTTCTCTGCAACGTCGGCCGGCACGCCGTAGATTTCCACTTTGACCAGCGGGTCCACTATGGAGGTTTTCTTCTTGTTCACCTTGGGGAGTTGGTGGGCTGAAATGACCTGCATAGACACAAATCCTGCCTGAGCTGTGGAACAAGCAGCATCACGCCGAGTCTCCGGATGGATTTCCTCACCATGACGTGCAGCGTCTTGTGCTGCAGCCAGGCTCCGCGGGTCAGAGTGATGGGGTCGAACTCTGTGGCTGTGTCCCTCATGAAGGCCGGCTTAAGGATGTAGCCGCTCTTGCCGTTGACCAGGAACTTGCCCTGGTTCACATCCATGTCTGAGCAGCTTGTCTGGAAGTTCAAGGCAACTGGAAAAGAAAGGAGGAAACGTCTTCAGTCAAGGTTTTCTAATGGTGTTTAGCTTAGTTTGTAATATCAGACGGTCTGTGTTCGGTACCGATCTGGCAGCCGGCGTTCCACAGAGGCACGGGGTCGTAGTTGGAGGAGTCGGTCCTGGAGCCCGCAGGATAAATGCGGCTCAGTTTCTCCACATTGTGGTGAACAAAAGCATTTGCTGCAGGAAAACCAGCAGAACCGGTCATTTGGAGCGCTACATGGAGCTTATCAACCTAAGCCATCAGGCCGAGGTCTTCCTCACCCGACTCCTTCGCCAGCCCCACGGCCTTCCCCTCCTTAAAGGACGACATCTCGTAGAAGCTCAGGTTCTTCTTGGCGTCCTCAAAGCCGTGGAAGTGGACGCTTTTGCAGTAGATCACCATGTTGGACAGCTCTTTTGCTAGTTTCAGCTTTTTCTGAAACACCAGGGAGAAAAAAAAATGCAACATCCGCTGATGCTTATTTACCAACACCCCGCTGACGTCACACCGACCTTGCTCTTCTTCTCCTTCTGCTCATCCTCTTCATCCTCATCACCGGACTCTTCCTCCTCAGTCATGTCGGTGTTCTCGGCCGCTTCTGCCGTTTCAGCAAAGCTGACCTCCAGCTCGTTCAATCGCTTCCCTTTGATCAGGAACTTCCCTTTTAGCTCCTGGAAGACGCACACAGACACACAACTGTAGCTCTGCGACTGATATAATCTTTCATCACAGTTTTCATCCTGGAGCGGGTCCGAACCTGAGGAGACGGGAAGTTTGTGGGCATGCGCTCGCCCAGGGGGGAGGTGACGAGCGCGCTTCCCAGGATGGAGCTCATGTGCTGGGCCATGACTTTCTGCTGCTCCACACTGCAGTGGTTCTCCAAGGAGAGGATGACTGGGTAATCAGACGTCTGCAGGCAATCAGACAAATGAAACAGGTTTGACCTGAAAGCAGCAGATTATAACAGGATGCCGCCAGCTGCTGTGCTGCTTAACGTACCCTGAAGGCGTACTCCTTGATGGCTTTGATGGCGTCTTTGAAGAGGATCTTTGAGGTGAGCGTGTAGCCGTGGTAAATCACTGGCTCGTTGTCCGATCCATCCCAGCAGTCCAGCTCCACACAGCGGCAGCCTTTCAGCAGAGCCCTGACGGAGTTAAGTTCACCATCAGTGACCGAACATCTTTATATAACACGACAGCCAAACGGATCCGAGCTACCGGCACTGAGACGGGGACAATGACGTGAAATATGGCTACGGTAAACAGAAATGTAAAGAATAAAACAAATCATCTGGTCTTTGCTGGGGATATGAATCAGATAAACAGCCTAAGATGAATGATGAGAGAATAAAACACAGAATCATGATCAGAAAATAAGCTAAACTTCAGATGTGACAAAAAAAAACAACTCATTCTGCAGAAAAAGTTAACGTTTTCTGAACTTTTCAGTCTCCCACATTAGGGAGGAAAACAATTAAATCAATAAATCATTGATAAGAAATTACTTGATAAATTAATCGCAGTTAGTCGTTTTCAGCCCGTAATTCCCCAACAGCACAAATAAAGTCCTCAATGCTGGAACATGAGAAGCTATCTGACCTTAGATATAATAATCTATTATATTAAATTCATTATATCATTATTATTAACTTAATAATATTATATTTAATTATTTATCATTATTAATAACTTTGTTTGCATTGTTCTGTGAATGCATCTGTTCCTGTTCCTTAATAAACCTAAGGAATATGATTTTTTTCTCTTAAAATAGCATAGAAAGGAACCTGTTTATTCAGCTTCTCAGAAAAATTGCCACTTATCAGTGGGCTCTGTGCGCAGCTTCACCACTTCCTGAACTTATGTGAGCTCATTTGTTTCCTGTCTTTCATTACTGGATGACCTGATTAATCCAGGTGTGCCTGAACACAGATAATGGCCCAGATTAATCAGGTCATCCATGAATGAAAGACAGGAAACAAAGGTGCTCACATAAGTTCAGGAAGTGGTGGAGGATTTCCTGTATTGGTGCACAGAGCCAATTAATCGATTGATAAGACCAAACAACTATCAATTAATGAATTACTTGGTAATTTGCATCCCTATCCGACATCACTGGTTTCTTCACATCATTGCTCCGGTTGATTGAGGTTTGCAGGATCTGTTTGAGTGCAGCTTTCTGAAGTCTCACAGTCAGACTGAGCACTGAACTTTGGTCCGTTCCCTGATTCTTTTCCTTTTCAGTCATTCGGCCGCAGATTCGCTGCAGAGCTTGGGATCATTGTCACAGTTTCAGCCAAGCTTTAGCTGTCAGATGCATATTTTCTTACACTGATAAGTTAGCTGTAGTTTTTATCAAAGATGTTTCAGCACACTTTTAAACAGCATTTTGACTACGCTTAGTTTTTATGTACCTGACCTGCTAATGCATCTCTGACTTGCTCTAAATAAAGAGGGCGGTACTCTCCATTTAACTCTTTTCTAAACTATCAGGTCATTTTTTTGCCGTTTTGGTTGTGCCGATACTTGTGAAGAAGCTTCTACTAATCTTGGTTGTAACATTAGATTTCTCATTCAGAACACACACATTACTTTCCGAATGTCCTCTACCTTCAACCCACTGGAAAAGAGAAATAACCAAACACCAAAAGCTGGATAAACATCTCGCAGACTGCAGGGATTTTTTTTTTTTTAAATCAGTCATCATCGCGGCTGCAGCAGCTAAAATTGCTCAGCACGTCAAGGACAAATGCTGGGCTTCGCTACCTGACGTAAGCTTCAGTGCTGCTTGGTCCTTTGAGCTGATCCTCCATCAGATAGGTGTTGTGTGAGGAGGAGATGAAGTAGTGGTTCAGGGGCTGGTCCATATCCTGGTAGATCTCTTTGTGCTCGGGGTTGAGAATCATGGCCTCGGGGTGATGCAGGTACATGAGGAAGCCATCCTTGGACAACAGCTTCTTTTCCTTGGCTGAAAGCGCACACAGACAAGGCAACTGATGTTAAGATGTCGTCTTGTCAGGATTTATGAGGACATTATTTATTCATGGAGTCGAGGATACAGCATCTTGAGATGAAAGCCTGTGGATTAAATAAATATATAATGATTATTATCTTCTATTCTTCACTTAAGAATGAAAAGTTCCATAGCTGTAGCACTGCTCTGGTAAATGAGCTGCACGGTGCAAGATTTTTTAGCCAATCACCTTATTTTCCCCAGTACACGCTTTCATGTAATCCTTTACAGTGTGCATGATCCATAGTTCACTCTGAAGTTGTATTTGTCTGGTTATGAAGCTACTTAAAACACTAAACTATGAATTAGTCCAGGATAGGACATCCTAGAGGTGAGCTGCTGTTGTGTCAACACAAGAACTAAAGGTGATCCCTCCCTTCTTACGATATATAGTGAAATGCAGAGCGGATACAGACAGCTCTAAAGTTACTTCACAAACTAATTATGTGTGAATGGACGCCCCGATGATCCGTCGCTCATCTGCTAGTCCAGTACGGTCGTGTATGTGGGAGCTCTGGAAAAGTTATCCTTCACACCTCAGTGGGTTTTTTGTGGAAGTCAGCATCAGAGGTGCTGAGGGGATATTTTAACCTTCTGAGATCCTTTTACTAATGTACAACTGTGCTCATTTATTTCTTATTTTACCATTTTTAATTTTCCAGCGTCACCTTTTGTTGTCTTTGTGAATTTTTGTTTTGTCTCTGCCTGTAATCAGTGCTGATGGTCATCTGTGTTACAGTGTATAAGCTGCATTCTGAAACTTGAAAATGATAAAAATGGTCAATCATAAAAATAAATAAGTATTAAAAAAAATACAAGAAAACTTAAATGAAAGGACCCATTTTAATCTGATCTTTTGGCACTTTATAACAAGCAATCTGTTGCAGGGACTAACAATCTGGTCCTGTGTTCCCCATTTTTAAAAATGCCATAGACGACACAATCTAACAAATACAGACATAATGCTTTGTTTTTTCCACACAAAGTGTCTCCTGAAAAAATCTGTTTGCCCAAAATATGGCATATCTTGGCATGACAAGTTAAAATTTGGATGATAAAAGCAGAAATGTCAGGTGTAAAAAATAATAAAAAACTGAAGATGAAGAATATCTGAAAGTGATATCCTTATAAAATAGAAAAAAGGGGACATCACTGCATATTACAAGTATCAAATATTCCTCTAACAGAGTTATATAATTAATTTATATAATTAATATCTAAATAAGAAAGCCTCTCTGACTCAGCTTGTTTTCCTGCCGAGTAAAATAAAACCTGCAGCTCCTGTTACTGACATTTACCCTGTGTAAACATGTCGCGCACACAGTACAACTGAATTCATGAAACATGGCGACATTTTGTATCATTTACAATTACCTACAAATACAGCTTACACATATAATTAATTCAGAGAGAAGAAGCTGAGGTGTCTTTGTTTTGTGTTCCTGTTTAATTTTGATCAATGCTGCAAAGCCGTATAGATAAGAGAAGCTCTAAAAACAGGAAATACTTCTGTTCTAAATCCCAGTTTGTGCTCTGAACTTTCATTTATTGTTTCGGTACATTGCATCAAATGAAGCCAACAGCTTTGTGTTAGAATTACAAATAGACCAAACTTTCTTAAGACTTGTTAATTCTTTTTTTGGACCGATTCATCATTAATTTCTACATTGATAATATTTATCAATATATCCATCGTTTCCTTTTTCTATTATTATTATTATCATCATTATCATTAATATTTTTGTTTATATATAAACCATTATGCTTTATTTTTTGGTCCTGCTTTCTCTTCTGTCTTTCACCTGTATTGTTCTTTTTCTTTTCACAGTTGCACCGTAAATATCACAACTTGCAACTTATGTAAACTGTAAACTGTACCTGTGTAACGCGCAATGTCCTATACTTTCTATTTGAACCGTAATATGAACTGAATTTGGGAGAGTGGAGGAGGGTTGGAATTGTCTAGTGTTAAATGTTTGTTTTACTGTATAGTCTTTGTATTCTGTTGATTATGTAGTAATGTTTCTTTTGTTTCGTCTAAATCTATGTGTTTTGTCATATTTGTTTATTGTTCTGTGTATTGGTGTTGTGCTTTTGGTCCCCCTTGCAAACTAGATGTTGCATCTCAAGGGGTTTTCCATAAATAAAATTACTGTAATGTTTTTTTTTTTTTTGTTTTCTTTCTCTAAGACTTGCATGCATTCATGTTTTCCTTCTTTAACAAACATCTGACCTGCAAAGGCACCAGAGGACGAAGCCCAGGCCGCAGTACGGGTCCAGGCAGATGGCGACTTCTCTGGACGGGTACAGCTCACACTGCAGCTTGATGGAGCGGCAGAAGGCACTGGTGGCTGTGTGAGACATCTGCAGCACATCCACACAGGAAAGAAACCAAACACAAACATTCACACGTCAGAATCACAGCAAACATTTATATTTAACTTATATTTAACTCAAAGAGGAAACTTCTTTAAAGGGCAAAAACAAGGATAATACACACGGGTCTGTTTTATTTTTCATCTTTTCTTCTTTAAATCAGAAGTGCAAACGATCAAGCCAGACCTCTCCTCACAGAACCAAAGATGACGGCATAAAAGTGCACCGATTAGCATAACAAAAAACAAATAAACATGTGTGGCTACCAGATCTGTATTTCTGCAAGATCCGTATATGTGTGTACTGCGCATGCGCATCACATTCGCCATCTTTGACACAGAAATACGGCAACAACAACTAGTCCAAACTGTTTGGTAAACACATTTATGTCTTCCTGGAATGATCAGTAACTCAGGCTTTTACTACTTTTCTTTAAAAAG
>JAVQJG010055487.1:0-21020 GCA_036024015.1 Craterocephalus amniculus | reverse complement strand
GAGTAATTTTGCTGTATAAAGTAAATTTCAATATAAACAATGCAAAAACAAACAAAACATTCCAACAAAAAAGCTACAGAAACAACAGAATAGATCAACTTAATTCATACCAGTCATTTCCCACTATACTCCTTGATTATTTCCATCTTTAAAGTTTTTTTAAAACTCAACTAAGATCTACACAGTTTCAAGACATCTCTAAGTGCATGCCATAATTTTACTCCGAGAAATAAACACATTTGTACTTAACATTAATTCTTACATTCACTCTTTCAAAAACACAAAATGATTGTTAGTAACGTAAAAAAATTCTTTCTAGCTGCTTTGGAACGAGCTGTTGCATTACTCCTGGAACAATACCTCAACTACCTCCTTAAAAAGTGCTTACTTGGGGAAATGCACTTATTCACATTGTAGAGGATTAATTTAAACTGATAGTTAACTGGATTGTTTAAGCTGTTCTGAAGTTTAAGGGACTCTATAAAAAGGACATAAACAAACATCATGAAGCAATAACTTTAAACTGAATGTTACAAAATATTATATTTGCATGAGTGTGGAGGATGAAGTTCTTAGTTTGCATAGAACTACACAGGAACCGAGTTAACTGTCATCAGATAAGCTCTTGTTATTTTTGTGGAGTTGCTCTATTTCAACACACATACCAGTACATCATCATCGGCTTGACTCGTAATTCCCCTTCCCAGCATAGAGCAATAACTTCCCATACAGTAAATTGTATTTGCTGATCACTTCTTTACGAAAGATCAAGTCATTCTTTTTAGTGTATAGTTATTTTACTGTTAATGTTTAATCCCTGGCTATCATACTAAAGTGTTGTGTTGTGTATCTAGTTTTATTTTAGGGTAAATCATCTGAGGTTGTTATCATCAAAAACGTTTATTTAGATTTGATAAACTGCTTCTGGCAATTTGTATGAAATTGTTTTACACATTCTTGTTCTTATTACATTTTTGGTGCAGAGCTGTATAATAAGGTGATTATTCCCTACAAATAACATCCTGTTGAGAGAAAAAAGGATTACATTCTTTTCTCCTTAAAACATAAGACCACCCTGCTTCAAGCAAATCCCATAAATCTATAATCAACAAAGGCTTCATCAAGTCAAACATCTAATACCGGCAGCCCGCTGTGAATACCTTTCTCAGGCTAAGCTGCCCTTCATGTACCAATCTTCTATTTTGAATTGTAGCTCCGCTGCCAGGATCAAACTTGAATCAGTCTGAGCGCCTGCCACCCTGACTGTGTTAAAGGTGAAACAGACATTTCCAGGTAATGTGGAAACAGCGCAACCTGCGTCACAGCCCCAGTCAGCATGTTTCATTAATAACCAGGCCCAACGTAGCCCCGGGCATGCGGCCATTAAAGTGCACACTATGTATGGCAGATCGCCTGATGTCCAACTGACTCAAACTGAAATACATGTGGGCTTACATTACACTACAACAGCTGAGTTTTTGTCAAGTGACTTCAATGCTGGACCCGACTGAAATGCTGATACTTGAGTTAAAAATCCAATTTAGAGATCCCTTCTTTGACTAATCAGCCCAGACTAAAATCCCGACCGCAGCGATTAACTGAGTTCACAGAATAGTGTCATCAGTCGTAGGAAAAGGTGCTGTGACGGTTTTAAGTGAACTTGTGTGGGATCATAAACTCGCGTGTTTTTTTCTGTTGTGAGTATTAAACATGCCTTCAGCGGAGTGAAAACACGGCCCGGTTGACAGTATAAATACTGTGCTTTTGTTCTCTGGCAAATGTCCGGTGTTGTTTCTAAGTATTTTCTTTGAATTACCTATTTCTAATATTCGTGTGCTTGTATATGTTTCTTCAGCACAGGAAAGTAACAGGAAGTGTTAATGTAGGTGTTGTCCTTTATGTTCTCGTGCAATTTGCATGTCCTAAAAATCAATGTTTTAAGTCAAGTTTGACACTGTCACCTCCTAAATAAAAAGATAACTTAAGTAATGCAAATTAAAAATGCAAAAAAAGTTATATTAATCCCAGCAATGATAGGATGTTCGGCGTTTACCTGGTGGTGTTAACAGGGCCGTTGTGCTGAAACGTTATTAAGAATGCTTTGAAAATTATCCAAAACACTACATTTAAAACCAAAGGTTTAAAGGTTTTTAAAATGTTGATGGAAAATGAGAACTGAATGCACAGAGGGAGCTTTACACAATAGTTTGACCTTTTAAAGTACCTGTTCAGTTTTCAAATTTGGTCAGGGAATATGTTATGAATCTACTGACAAAAACACTTTTAACCTGCTGTGTATGAAGGTCGGATACCTTCTTTGCGCATCCCAACTCGGAAACACTTCTTCAGACGACAGTATTGGCACTGGTTGCGGTGATGCTGGTCGATTTGGCATTCTCGGTTTGATCTGCAGAAAAGCAACAAATCATTAAGTCAATAAGAAAAAATCATGTATTTCATATTATGTACATACATGATAGAGCTTTAAATGGCTTTGAAATTTGCATTTGCATTTGCATGTCCCACTCTGTTCTTTCTCTCCCCTGTGATGAGTGAGCTGGTGTAGCTGAAAAGCTATGGAGACGGTGACCTTTGTAAATCATCTGGTTTAAACACCCTTGTGTTGCTTTTTACAGCAGGCTGAGCTCTGCCAACATTTCACAGAGAGCCCATTTCAGGCCCAGACGTGAAAAACCGACTTAAAAAGACGTCTTCTATTCAGAGTTAATGCATTATCATAGGAAGAAACAAACTCAGAAGGAGTTAGAAGCAGCAGGAAACGGAGCTGCAACATAATGTTCCCGGAGTAAAGAATAACGGCAACGTTGACCTTCTGAGGCAATCCGTCCTCACATGACAAACCTTGAGGGATTCGTTTCTGTTTTTTTTTTCTTTTTTTTTCAATCAGAGGGCTGTTTGTTGAAGGCTGGAAGATATTATTCCTCACTAATAAATGGACTTATCCCCTGCCTCGTACCTGAGGCAGGGGATAAGACAGCCTATAGGAAAAGTTTACTTTAACCTTTCCTTTGTGACATGTATTAGCAATATAGACCATATAAATGATCAAAACTGGTGAAGTTGTGTCAGGATCAAAAACAGTTTTAAGTCATAATTGCTATTATAACGTTTTTAAAGACACACTAAACTGTTTCTATTGTGTTTTTTACACATAAAGGATGATTTATTGTCAAATCTTGTGAATCATAATCTTCAGAATTATGAATCAAAACAAAAAAAGAAATGTTGCAGCAACCTCTACCTGCAGGAGTAGCTGAGGTTTCTCCTGATGCTCCTCTTGAAGAAGCTCTTGCAGCCCTCGCAGGTGAACACGCCGTAGTGCTTCCCGCTGGACTTGTCTCCACACACCACACAGTCCACCACGCAGGCCTTGTCCTCGTCGCCAACGTCCACATCGCTGCTGCCAGCCTGGGGTGACCCATCCTCCTCCTCCCTCCTCAGGTAGGCCTTATCCCCGAGTCCATTAGTGTCCCCGTTGGGGTTGCCCCATCCCCCGCTCACCATGGCCATATTCTCTGGGAAACGCAGACCATACGCAGACCCGCCCTGTCCCACCGGCTTCACTCTGCTTCAAAGTCTAAGGAACTGCTTCCAAAGACCGGGCCGGCAGGTTTGGATTCAAGGCAGGTTTTATCCGAAAAGATTTAGAAGTAGATGGAAAATCTGTTCCGGACTCGCCCGTGTTGACCTCTCTCCCCTTTGCCGTCTGGCTGGGCTGACCCGGAGGTCCTTCCACTGCTGTTTTCCCTCTCTTCTTTAATCCCGCTGCTCCCTCTGTTCTTGCTTTCCCCCTGCGTTTTCTGCCCCTGACCTCTGATCAATGGCTTCCGAGCTCTGAGAAAAACTTCACACACATTGAGCGGTTCAGAGTTCAGGCAGGAGAAAAGGGTGCAGCCCTGCTCTTTTCACAGGAAACAATAAATTACACTTTGACTCCCTCTCTCTTTTTCCCTCCTGCTCACTTTCTTTCTCTGTCTTATGAAGGGGAAAAAAAAGCCTCACCTATCTCGCGGCATGGTGAAGGGGGACAAAACAGAGAAAAAAAAAACTCTCTTCCCCTTTCTTTCAGCACACGACTTTCTTCCAGGAGGACAGGCATGCGAGAGGAAAATAAAGCACAACTCTCCTTCAGGCAGGGTTAAACTGCCCTGCCCTCTCTCCAACTTATAAACTAGTCAGACCAGTTCTCGCCCTGCTGATGTGCTATCTGCTGATCTGAGGCAGCTCTATTCCAGACTCACTCTTGACTTGTCAAGGCTTTTATTAAAGCAGTGAAGAAGAAGGAAAGATATTTTGTCCTTGAAAGCTTGTTCTCAGTGCTTGAAGATGTAGGTTGTTTGGGAAATTATCACTTCTTCTTTAACTGGAGAAGTGGAGGAATGACTTGTCCTTTGCTATTTCTGCTCAGAAACACGTTTGAATCCCATCAAAGAATCAAAGTAATGCTCTTCTTTCTCTCCCAGAATGACGCCTCGAAGATTTCTGCTACAGCAAAGTTCCCCAAAGAGGTCGTCCTGCTCTCCTTTTCCGTGATCAAAGTCAGTTTCCTTGTGGTCTCGTCAGCTGCTTCAAAGCCCGTGGGGTCAGAGGATCAAATGTCACAGAAAAACAAGCCAAAACAAAGGCAGAGCTGAGAAATCTCCTCAGTCACAGTTGCTTCTCCCCTCCAAAAAGCTTCACAGATTTCTTGATTTGTCAGTGCTTGTCCATCCTGCTGTTACAACCAGAGGCCAAAACCTTTCTGCAATCCCTGTCAGAGAGCCAGAGTGTACTGTTGCACTCTTTACCATTCAGCTTGTTCCTTTCTTCCTTTTTTTCTGCCTTTCTTTTCTTGCTGGCCCAGGCAGGAATAAATTAGGCAAACAAGCCCAGGAAAAACACAGTCACAGAGGCTTTAGTGAAAGCCAGACGCTGCAGCGGAGAGCAGCCCAGAGATAGCCTCCTCTTTCTCTGCTTCGCTCCCTCCTTTAGGGAGAGTGAGCGTGTGTCTGTGTGCTGAGGGATTTGACACTGCTATTCAAGCCCTGCTGTTGCCATGGCATTGGATGCCTTATAAGGCCAGTAGAGTCAAAGAGCATAGAGAGAGCTGCAGCCACGCACACACAAACACACACAAACACCCACATGCACACAGAAAAAATTCTGGACTGCCTGACTGGCTGCCTGTTTCCCCCCTGACCCCGAGCCAGCCTGGGAGCACGGGGGAGTTAACCTCCACGCTGCTGCAAGACAAAGAAGTCGTGGCGGAGGGGGCGAGCGCACGGCACTCATGTTCTCCACTCGGCTCTAATCCCAAAGACCTCCTCCGACTCTGTTGACCCAATAATAACAGAGAGCGCCTGTTGTTGTTGAGCAACTTGTCAAAAGGTTATACGATACACTCCTGGCTCCTTTTCACACCTGCCGCGCACACTCTCAGGTCTGCGTGAAGGATGCCACGGATCAGATGGGTCTGTCTGTTTTTATATATACATACTGAGAAATGGGATTTTGTTTTGGTCATATTGTCAAGTCAGAACAAAAACATTAAAATGTTGCTACTTAGAGAGACCTACAGCACTATTATGAACATTTTCAGCCAAAGGCCCCAGTGTCACTCCTATTTTGTTGCATTGGGACACTTTCTGAGGATCATGCATGAAAAAAAAATCAAACAGGAGACCAACCAGGGTCCATAACAAAGCGAATCCAATCACGCCCCTCCAACCTCTACATGCAGACTTGTTTGTAAGATGAGACGCATATTCACTGCTTGTTGCAGAGTATGTAATCTGACATGTAAAGCTCTTTTCTATCGACTGAGCAGCAACTAAATGTTGAATTTCCCCCATTGGTGTTGCTGTTCTAAAACTATATTTTACACCACAGATATGACAAGATTGGACCTAGTAATATCTACAACTCATTTTATGCACTGCATAAATCTCAGCTGCTGTGGTCATACTAGCAGATGTGCATATGCACCGTTGTAAAGCAACAACAAAAAACGTCTTAAAGTTTATATGCATCACATGTATGATAAGGACTTAAGTCGCTAAACAAAACGAGCTTCATTCCATTATAAAACCCCTTACTTCTCACCTCACTGATGACCTCAGTAAACATGTTTTCAATGAGATAATGGGCTCAGTCACTCATTTACAAGGCTGTGCTAATGCAGTATGTTCTTCAATAAAGACATAAAATTGATTATATTTTTAGAAAGAGCTACTTTGTGATGGGCAAACTCCTTCTGACATGCAGCCATTTCCCCAAACGAAATGCAGAAACCAAAAGATACCAGTTAACTAACTGAAATGACCAGTTACTGAGGTCATTTTAAAGGACAGTTTACAGCTTTCAATTACTTTGTAAAGACGATTTTTATACATGATAAAGTGTGTTGCTTATTTTGCAGTTGGATAATAATGTAGGAAAATAAATCATAAATGCACATTTCTTGTGTCATGTGTCACTGTTTCAAACTGAGAGGAACCGTATGGATACATTTTTTTAAGAGGGCATGGTGGCAGCAACAAATGTTTAATTACAGGAAAGATGCATTCTAGCATGCGCATGAGTGTGTCTCACAAATGTAGCTGTAATTTTCTCCACAAAACTTTCCATCGTCTTGGCAGTCAGAAGAGCTCCTGTGGAATTCCTGCTCTGCTTTCTCTGCTATACCAACAGCTTTGTCATGTGAAGGTCTCCATGAAAAGAGCAGGAGAAAATAAACAATCAGAGCCTCCAACCAAGGTTTCCAATGGCAGCCTCCAAACAGAGGAGAAAACAAACACACATGCGAGCACACACACGATTATTTCACACACGGCGAAGTATTCACTGCAGCTTCCGAGCATGCCTGGTTTACAGAGCTTCTATGCACCAAAAAGTGTTTGCTCATCACATGGTTTTACAGGAATTCCCCCCCAAATAACAAAACATGTGGTCCGTGTGGTCTTCAAAGGAACTTGTTTTCTCTCAAAGGAAGCACAAAAGCCAAAGGGGCAAGAATTAGAAGCTGATTAAAAGGCTGACAGGAAAGGAGAGGATCTCAGCTCTTTTTGTCAGAAAGGTTTTCTTAGCTTTGTAACATGAGCTTTTGGTAACTTTAACCCACATCCGTCACAGCAGGAGTCTTTGTGCATGGGTAAGTCTTTTGTTTGGTTAAGAGGTTATCAGGGACTATGTTAAGCTGCTGTAAGTTGAATTAGTGTTTTCCTTTAAGCTGTGTCTGTGTATTGCCAGAGGTCTGACCTTGGTGACATTCTGTATGTAGCTGTGGATCACACTTTAAGTGCACAATATTTGTTAAGTCTAAAGATCCCCATACAGTTGTGTTTACAGGTTACACTTTTCAGAAGAGTTTACAGCTAAAGTGATAAAAATGAGAAAGACTGCTTCAAAGACAATATACAGATACAAACTGAGGAACTCTGCAGTGAGAATGACAGATTATAGCTCCACTCTGCTTTGTAATGTGGGAGATTTTCACCACTGGTTACAACTTTTTACTGGCTTATTTTCACTTACCCTCTCCATCATCTCAGGCAATTTTCTTGAAGTGGACAAATATAGCAGTGATTTGCAGTGAGTTAATTGCAGTGAGTCTAGTTAAATTAGAATTTGAATGTTCAATTTATCTTTTTGTGATACTGAATTTATGTCATCCTCCATATTTAAAGACCAAACCCCCTCATGATCTGAAGAAGCCTGTACCAATGGTCTCTATAACCCAAACATTGTTTTAAAAAACTCTGGAAAAACCAGCGGATTTTCTGGAAAAACCTGAGTTGTTAGAATGGCCTATGGGGAAACTACAAACTACAAACATCATAAGTTAAACATTTGGATTTTATTGTAAGATATAACCACTATTACCTGTATCTATATATTTCTTTACAAAGATCATTGATTGCTTATCTTGAAATATGATCAAAATGACTTCATGGCTTGAAAGGGAGACATATGTAAACATCCCCTTTGCCTGGATTGAATATTTAATGTCGTTAGTACTTTTATTAAAATCTCTCCCACCAAAGTATAAGTTAATCAGAGCAAAGAGATTTATTTTACCGGCAAGACTATGGTCATAATGATGAAAATGGCCTTCACTGTTTTTATGAGGAGATTGACCACAGACATGTTTATTTTCTGCCATCTTTGCGTGGACTGTACACAAGTCTGTTTAATGCTGAACGGGGAGAATTACAGAAAAGACAGCAAGGGTGATCATGCTAATTCAAGTAGAGTTTTTAAAAGTTAGCTTCAGTTGTTGACATTGAAATCTCATGTAGCTCATATCAAAACAAAGATGTCAAAGATTATTGCTGTTTTGAACAAAGTATGCGTTGGATTTTTGCATATTACAAATTTCGCATTGTTTGCTTGTTCTGCCATTTTTAAGTTACTGTTTGGAAATGTGGGGTAATACATGTATTAGTAACATTTTACAGACAAGAGCAATAAGAATTATTCACAAAGCAGATCGAAGTGTATTTCAGTGTGTGGTGTTAAACTGTGTCAAATTATGGAATTCATCACAGAGAGAGTTGAATGTGTGTATAAACATTTTTCTGTTTAAGAAGACAAATAAACCAAATACTTTAAGCCTGATAACTGATAGCAGTTATTTAGATTGTAAATAAATATGTGAAAGCTGAATATTTTGTTGAGTGTAAATTATCAAATAATTGAGTTGTGCATTCGGATTTAGAAAGGGGCAGGTATTATAAGATTTTCTTCTTCCTGCTCCTTTAAGATGTGGTTTTGATTTCTTTTGTTCTTTTACCATTAAGTTGAGACCGTGCATGACCATGTGCAAAATAAATCATAACATGAATGAATGAATGAATGAATGAATGGATGAAAAATGTACTTGATAATATATTCAGAATCTCTCAGTTCTTGCAATGAAAACCTCCACGTGACCAAAATTGAAATTGTAAAAGAGGCAAATTGAATGATTGGATCTGCTACATGTTTGCTGAACTGACTGATTACTGGATTCAATTTTAAATATTAAAAGTGACCAGTGGAAAAAAATGACATCTGCTGGCCAATAACAGCTAAACAATATGACGTCACAGTTGTTTTTAGACCTCGCTGAATTATATTTTAACATTTCGGAGCTTATTAAATTTAAAACCAAATGATAATAAACAAGCTCTGATTTTGTCCTTGTGGAGGGATTTATCTTCCTGTACTGTAATTCATTCAAAGTTTCAGCTGGAAAAACTGAAGACTTGGCATCTTTCCTGCCTTTAATGCTTCAAAAACACAGTTTCACATTTTAAAAAGCGTGATAAAATGAAACAGGTTTGCAGGTTAAATATGTGAAGTGGGCGGTTAATCAGTGACTTTCTGTCATCTTGTTTTTTTGTTGCTTGGCTGGTTTGCAGGTTTCAAGTGTGAGGCAAGAGAGTCAGTGTAAGAGCCCCTCTGAGTACAGAACATGTGTGCCTTACATATCTGTGTGCGTGTGTGTGTGTGTGTGTGTGTGTGTGTGTGTGTGTGTGTGTGTGTGTGTGTGTGTGTGTGTGCGCGCGTGTGTGTGCGCGCGTGTGTGTGCGCGTTTGCTCTTTGAACTGCAGGTCAGGAATGCAGTTGCTCTCAGCGTGAAGCCGAATGTGGTGGAGTCTGTGCATTCTCCACACAGTCAGGAGTCCAGAGTCGTCAGATTGAAACCAACAAGGCTATACTCACCTGAACATCATACAACAGGAATAAGAACATCTGACCAACCTGTAAAAGTCCTGATGTTGGTGATGTCTTGTTTTGTGCTTTACCTTTTTTTTACCATTTCAAAAAATGGTAGTTTAAAAGTGACATTACATCAAAAAACTGAAGTAAAGCTTCAGAAACTGGTAGCAGATGATATAAGAACTGTCTAACTTTCAGAAAAGTACTTATTAACATAATTAGGTAGATTGTGTACAGCATCATGTTGCATGTATTTAAATCTGTGTTGACGAAGTGGCAAGCAACAAAATCTTCAGATCCATCAATAGACACTTCAGGCCAGCTATAAAACAAATATTTTGTAATTACAGACACAACTTTGCAGTTGAAATAAAATGCTTTAAAATCAAATACAGTTTTCAGAATTATTTTCGACTTCTTGTCTGATTTATGTGCAGTCTGAAAAACCAGGTGTAACAGTGAATACTTCTGCTTCCTATTCAGTTCCATCCATTGCTTCTTAAAATGACTGTAAAATGGCAACATGCTCAACTCTAACCTTCAAACGGTAGTAAAAAAAACACCAGCAGATGAGTAAACAGATGAGCCAATTTTCATATCTCGACAATTTTTCTTAATCCCGATATATTATATTTATCTCAATAAAATTGGTTTGGCCAAGCAAACTAATAGACGGTTCACATTTATTGCCTTGAGTGCTATATGAAAGGATCAGAAGCACATGTGCATTAAAGTATTTAACTGAAATTAAAGTATATCTGTAATAAAATGATAAAGACATACTTTTGATCATAACCGAATGACCATAACAAAGATACAGTTGGTCAAAATGCTAAAAGAGATATTTTTAACACAAAACAAGCTAACTGGATATACACGATATTCCCTTATTATATATATTGTGTGACAAAATAGTGATGTATTTGAAAACTTGATATATTGTCCAGCTCTCAACACAAGCAGTTATATATCGTTATATTTAGGGTTTTTGATACATCTTGAGGCTGCATGGTGGTGCGTTTGGGCTGTTGCCTCACAGAAAATAGATTACTGGTTTGAACCTCGGAGGCTCTCTGTGAGGGGTTGCATGCTGTCTCCATGCATGTGTGGGATTTCTCCAAGTTCTCTGGCTTGCACCCAGAATCCAAAAACATACATGTTAAGCTGTCTGACATTTTTTAATTTAATGTGAGATTGGTGGTTGCTTGTCTGGCAACCTATCCAGGGTGTACCCTGCCTCTGGCATAATAGTAGTAACCTCCCATTGTGCTAGAATAAGCAGGTATAAAAAACGGGGGGATGGATAGATATTTCATCATGTCTACGGTATTACAGGGGAAATTGTGTTACATGACAATGTAAGAATAAAAAATGACTCTCTCTCTTTCAGCAGCATGTGTTTGATAGACTTTACTAATAAAAAAGGGGGGGGTCCACAGTCAGGAGTATTTAATGTTCATCGTATTAACAGGCTGAGTTTTAGTTTAGTTTAGTTTAGAGTGAGTATACTTGGCAATGTGTAAACCACAAGAGTTAGAGAGCAGAGGAATTTGAAAGTTGGGGTTAAACTTTAACTCTAAGGAGTTACTCTGCAAGAACAAGCAAAGGCACATGACTTTATGCTCCTTCCTCATTAGCCTCAATGCCCTTTGGCCCAAAGGCCAGAAGAAAAATCATCTCTCTTCTCTCCCCCTCACTACACCCTGCTCTCCTTGGGCCTTTGACCTCCAGTGAATGACAGAGCAATCTAAAATAAACAAGACAGTGGAGCTGGTCAAGAAATACATCTGCCAGGGTGACTCCACGGCAACACATGTAAGTGTCCAATCAATATTTACTCTTCTCTCCTCCCAGGACCTGCAGGAAGTGGTGGGAAACTTCCCATTTGGTGGGTTTAGTTGTCATTCAAATCAGATACCTTGTGTTCACTATTTACTTTAGCAGTGAGTTGAGCTGCTCACTGGAGCAGAAGTCTGGTTTTCCCTTTGTCTCTCTGCACAGATGAGAGTGAGTGGGACTGATTTCAAGCTGAGTAAGGAAACAAGCCAAAGCTTTGCTCTGATGAAAGCACTTGGACTCTGATATTACCCTAACCTCAGCTGTAGGCTCAGAAAGTGCTCTACAATTTCTTAATCATTCACCCATTCATCCATACCAGTGGTGGCGGGATGACAGACAGGTTCAACTAGAAACGGGGAAAGAAGGGAGCATGTGTTCAAATGCCAAGGATCATAAATGTATTTACATTACATTACATTTAATGAAAATCAAATTGAATTACAAGATACTTTATTAATCCTTGATGGGATATTATAATGTTGCAGTGTTTTATATATTTTTCAAATCAGGCATAGGCTAATAAAAGGAAAAACTCTTAATGAGAACAAGATGAATAGAAAAAACAAAAAAGTCTACTATATTAAAAATATTTATTAGCATGAATGATGCTCTAACGCTACAATATTCATATCATTCTAATGTCATATTTTTTTAGCATGAAATGTTTTGGTGTTGGCATTAATTATTAAAAGTTTGCTGAATGATACATCAATATTGATAATTTATTTTAAGAAGCGGTCTCTGAGCTGAACCTTGTGCAACTTCATGTACTTGATGAAAACATTATGCTTTGCTTAGACTGTACAAAGCTGATATCAGGCCTACTAAATTGAAATTATTGCAATGATGACATCAGGGAAGAATATGTAGGTTGGTGAACATGACCTTTTAACATGATGCTGAACACTGACTGACAAATAGAAAAATGACATCACAGCTAGAAGTTCTGTATCATAGAAGTATTATTTTCACCCTACACAATTAGCAGAAGATCTTCTTTTATTCTGATAAAAAACGAACCATCTTACCTTTTACACCTGTAAACTCACAACTTTTCTTTTTCCAAATGTCACAGGTGACTAATGTGATATGGGTGATTGGTGCACATAGAGTCACTTTAACTCTTCATTTGTGGGATTTATTGGACAGACTTCATCTATTGTGTGATCCCTGAGCATTTAATCTATCATTGTTTACCATCACTGGTTCTGCCATGATTATCTTTGAATATTCAAGATATGATATATGGCACCATAACATCAATCAATAGATGCGAGATCATCATTGTATGATTGCTTTGATGTGAACGTGAGGCCACAAGGGTCAGCACTGCTTTTAGGCTTTGTTATCATGTCATAATGGAATGCTGTGAACAATACATCAAAATAATTACACCAGTGACCTTTATGGCTTTCCATCATTCTGTGTGACAGAGCGAATCTCAAGGAATTTTTGAATCTCAAATTGATCTTGAAATGAAACTAATGATTCGGTTTCCAGCCGCGCAAACAATGATGGATCTTATGAGGTTGAGGAGGCTTATATTCCCACAAGCAGTACTTTAAAAAGGATTCAGCTAAATATTTCGCCAGGGGTGGGAAATGATTACCATTGACAGACTGTCAGCGTCTTACCAGCAGATTACTTGTGGAAAAGGTGAACAAGCTGTCTTAATGTTTGAAATGCATGACATTTTAAAGCAGGGATTCAGTGTAACTCTGAAGTCGCAGCAGTTTTACCATGTCGTTAATCACTCGCTGCAGTCGTTTGTAAATCTGTGTACAATCTGTTGCGCCTTGTTTGTTCCCTCCAGACATTGCCTGTGGGTCACTTAAGGTCTTTAGGATGACAGAAAAGTAACCTAATCAGCTCAGTGAAGACTATTCAAATACTTTAACAGAATTAGGTTAAGGCCACTCCCTCCGCCATATTTACCATCTGAACACCTCATTGCTGTAATCTACTGAGGTGAGTGACCTCATTAGATCCTCTGCTGTGCAGCTTGCTGCAATGCATGTTGATCTAACTGACCTCTAAACACAAGCGTAGATGTGTTTACCAAACCCATCACAGGAAAGTCCTCAGCTTCACCGAGGAGTGAAGTCAGATTAGATGTTGTAAACAAAACCCATACAGGTCAGATTATTTATAAAATTACTTTTCAGAGACTTGAACCATAAAGTATTTGTCCCAGAATCAGTGAGATACACATGTTGTCACCTTGCTATCTGTTGACAATAACTCGGTGGCACTCACTGCTGGTGAAAGTTAACCCTATAAAGCCAAATGTATCATATTTGATACATGTTTCTGACACATTCTGCATCACTTTATGGTAAAAACTTTGCCCAAAACTCTGCAGAATACAATATGAAACTTCACTCCTGCCACCTAATAGATGCCAGGAAGCAGAAGACTGCACTATATTAATTTTCACTTGTCACATTGCAATGAATGGTAGATAAAGCCCCCTACCCCACCCCCCCACCCCCTGTATAGGTAGTATGTATGCTTTATATCCTTGTATCACACATATTCCTTTTTTGCTTTAGATTATCTCGACTTGAATAGTGTTTATGTGTGAAAATGAATCATGTTTCATGGACTTCAGGGGGGGATGAAATACCCTCATCTAAGATACTGTGGAAGTGAGGGTTTTCCAAAAAACTTAATCCAGCTATAACATAAAATCACTCACTCATATTTTACTAATATTCTCACCGGCTTTGATACACTCAGATGAATCAGATTCACTGTTCATTTATATTTGGAGCTACTTTAAATGTTACTAACAGTTTCTACGGTTACCAAAGGTCGTTCTATCAAAAATGAATGTACACAAACATTTTCATGTACATCTTACTTTAATTAGAAAGAATAATGTCAGTGTGTTATGACACTATGAACATCAGGGTTGTAGGGTACACACTATTTATAAATGTTCTGCATCTGTTACTCAGACAATATATTATCTCTTTTTTTGCCAATAACTCAAGAAACCTCATTTGTCTTATCTTGAGTCCATTATTGGTCATATGTGCTTTATCTGTCAGATTGTCTCAGAGAACCTGGAGCATGTCCTGATCAATCCTGCTCTACACGCGAGACAAACGCAGGGCTCTGGCTAATCCCATACTGGGACTAATTACTGTTCAAAATTAATTTAATGAATAAATCATTGTGTTTCTAAGTAAAAGTTTTCTGTAAGGCACTTCTTCTGACTTGAAGCAGAGCTGCTTATAAAAACAGTCACTTATCTAGATTAGAAAATAAAAATCGACCGTCTCAATGTTCATCAAGCTTATAAAATATGGGATCACGCAACTTTCTCCATTGACTTATCGTGTAACAAGCATGAAAATCACCTTAGGTGGACTTACAACGTCCAACATGGTTTTACTTTTCATACTCCGCCGTCTGCGGTGAGGTGGCCTGTTAGCCCGAGATGTTTGATCTCATCATTTGAGTGGGCGCAGGCACAAAGCGGATGTGGTTGGCCATTTGATTGAGGTCAAAGCTCTTTGGTGCTTCCCCACGCTGCTATAGCACCTCCTCCAGCCTCATGATGACCCCTCCTCGGTCTGACGGGTGTCTGAAAGCTCAGGAGAGGGGTGTTAGGTCAGCTGGGCAGCATCCCACTGCACAGAGCAGAGAATAGAGGGATAAAGTCAGGAGGAGGGAATGAGGAGAGACGTAAAGTGGCTGTGACAGGTGAGCTGGTGACTGAGAGACAGAAATCCAGCAGCCTGTGATCTCCTGATGCAGCTTACAGAGGGACCACTTATTAAAATAAGGGGATGGATGCGGAGAGTAAATGAGCTGACCTAAACCCATAGGTCACCCCCCCTCCTCAGTATGTGCGTATGTGCGTATGTCCACCCCCACAGTGATTGACAGCAGCTGCCGTTGTCTAATAATGGTGAGGGTATTTTTCCCAGCATCCAAAGACTCCTGCAGAGTCGCTTACATGTGGGGTTAGAAGTCCAGGAATAAGGAGCCTTAATGATAAGGCATGAGATGCTTAAGTGCTACTAAAATGCTCATGCTGGTTTTATTTTTATATTACTAACTCTCTCTTATGCACTTTTGATAAGTGCTTTGGTGCTTTTTTCCATATGGACATTTCTACTACATAAGTAAAAGTTAAAAATCTGATAAATGTTTGAATAATGTTTGCAGAATATCTATTTAAAGCGAGTTCATCCCTGTGTGTTACTTTTAGGGGGTTTGTAGAGCTTGGAAAAGTGACGCGCAGCATGACACTGCCCAGCATTGTGGGACTGTGGGACATGGAAGTAATATTGACGTTCTCATGACTCCTGCTAGCAAATCCACAATGATGCAAGATTGCTGAATAAACAAAGATCAGACAGACCAGACATTCAGCAAAATTCTCCAACACATGCTAGTGTGTTCACATTTTCAGACTGGTGAGGGTTACTAAATGCGTGGATATTATTATAGATGTGTATTTATACTAACCACACACACACAGTGTAGGACTGTGGCTGCACAGCTGATGGTAAACTGGTATGTATGTCAATATAAGAAAGGAGAAACATCCTTTCATAAATTAGTTTCATAAATTATTTTTGAGATCTTCTCAATTTCCTCTTAATTTTTCAGGTTGATGCTCTTCTTATTATTGTTAAGCTCATCTCTGTGTGGAATATTTACCCCATCTTTACCGGGTTCATGTGTCTTTTCTGTTAATGTAAAGTCTCTGTCCCTCTCTGCCTTATCGGACATCTGTTTGTCTGCATCAGTATGTTACTTGTATCCCTAGATTAAACCTAAAAATATCAGCACAAAGTATCCTTGCAGATTAAAATACTTAAATGTTTTGTAATAGTGAAGCCTTTGTGTTAAAATGCAACAGAAAATTTTGAGATTTTAAGCACTTAAAGTGTCTGAACACATCTTCCACCACTAAAAGGTTGCACCTCTGCTGAGCCACTCATGGCAATCCTTAAGCTGAAAGATGAAAGTAGCTTTTTCATTCAGTGGGCCATTTTGTCATTATTGTTTTGCCTTTGATAGAAGAGTCACCCAGAGGTTACCACTGTCATGTCATCTACAAACCTTTGATGAACTCAGGAGCTTAACATGGATTTTCATGAGTGGCAACAGAAAATGGATTGATAATTGTATCATGTGCTCTAATGGCAGCCATTACCACAATAGCGACGGTGACCTGGTGGTAGGGGGGGAGCAGGAGGACGGGCCCTCTGTGCTGACCTGTGCTGGGGGAAAGGGCAAGCGCAGCCAACAGTCAGGCCGTCAGGGGCTCGCCACCTCGTCTGGCACTCTGAACCCTCCATTCACACGATAAGACAACAGCCAAGCTTTGCTGTGACCCTGTGGGTGTGACACTCAACCTTTGCCTTAACCTCCTGACCGCTGGTCACAGCTGCAGCTGACTGGCTCAGCAAGGTCAGGACGCAGGGTCGGCTGCAGTGAAGAATGATGGGTAAGAGATGAGTGTGGTAAGACGGAGGGGGAGGGAATGGAAAGTAAAGGCAGAAAAAAATGGACAAATGAGTAGTGAAGAGTAAAAGATGGAGGGATGAGATGAAGGTGATTAAAATGACTTGTGGTGGGTCAGTTTACCCACAATGAGAATAAAATGACCCCGGTGGTACATGGATTCAGATTGTTTTTCATTTTGTACAGGATACAAAGAGACAAATACGGCTTACAGCTGATTCCCACTAACCATAAATCCACCGTTGGCTTGAATGGCTTAAATTTGTGTCATTTGTTCGTTTTTAGTTTTTGATTTCCTAGAATCAGCCTCATCACCGGAATATCATTTTCTCTGTACAGATTTTTTCCAGATTAATGCAAACTTTAATTCTCTGACTTGCTTGACCCGTTGCTCTACTCTAATCATTCCCCGTGATCTTAGAAAAGAGGTTGCAAATCTAAAGCTTTATTATTTCAGTGTAATTTTAAAAAAACTACAAGTTATCATACTTCAATTTTCTCAAGTAAATGTGTAGTTCCTCGCCTGCTATCTGCGTGTTTAAATTCTCCTTGAGGCAAATAAGATTTTTTTATGTGTGTGTAATTTGGGTCAAGTTGGCTTTTTAGCTGAACTTTCAAGGCAGCAAATGTGAGACTATGAAGGTGCAAAGAAGACAAATGGGCTCGCTGTACCGTTGTGTGCACATCAGCCATTGTTCCAGTTCCTACCCCACCACCTCCACCCTTTCCTTTCTTGGAGCTTTGTCATGACAGCGCAGTCAGCCCTGGAAAATGGACATGTGTGCTATTCATCGGGTCAGCCTGGAGGTCCTCAGTTGGTTATGTCTTTGTAAATTCCCTTTCACCTGTAATAAATCCTGAATAACAGCTGTTTCTCTCATATTGTGATGTTTGCATCCTGTTTGACAAACCCTGCATCATTTTCCCTTGATCCAAAGTGACACTGGCACTACCATCACTGATAAGTTGGTTAACTGCAAATTAAGATTTAAAAAAACGGACCACAGCATAAATTTCAATGTGGAGATTATATTCACCAGATTTTGCACTTTTGTGGATATGAATAAAAACTGGCTATAATGACAGCTTATTGTTTTGTCCCAAACAATCAGTGTCTCATAAAACAGTCTCTTCCCTCCTCCACTCCAAGGCTTCCCCTGCAGCTTTTGTTGCTCCGCTCTGGTTGTGCTGACTCTCCATCATGGCTGCGACCTTCTGCTCCAACCGCCACACCTGCTCCCGATACTTCCTGCGAATCTGCCGGTAAGAACTCAAGGCTTTACTGGAATGAGGGACAGACATGACATTCAGTTAAGAGCATATTTAATGGTGGTAACATCAGGCAGAAGACTGCATTAAACGCTTTTTATACAACATTCACCTATGGGCTTGCGTGAGGCGAGCAATGTGCTCTCCGTTGTCCTTCCTGTGGGAGACGCCGTCTGAAAGAGCTGTGCTCAGAGAGTCCTGGACCAAAGCCAGTCTCTTCTTCAGGGCTTGTTCTCTGGAGGAAAAGAAGCAGAGAGGACAAAATGTCAGGTTGTTTAAGATGTGGAAATCACTGAATGTTTAATCAGAAAACATATGAAATGTATGAATAGAATCTTATTTATGGCGTGTCTTTTAGAGCACACGGTGAAATGCGTCAATAGGAGTACTTTTTCAAAAAGAAGCATTCATGACTCAAGGTTAGATGAGAAAAAACATGGTCTCTTAATCACTACATGTAGAGAAACAACTACAAGTTCTTCAAGTTCAGTCTGCTTTTCTTCCCATGAGTTACTAAGCAACAGATTTAAATTACAAATAGATTGAGAAAAGGTTTCTTTTCATTTGTCTATTGTCAAAGACTAAATTTATAATTCATCAGTCACCTTATCCTTCACATTCCCAGTATGGGTTTGTATAGATGTAACCACCAGTTTTACAGCAACACCACCTCGTTTTAAAGCAGCATGTAGAAATAAGCTCCCACCTGTGCAGGACTGCTTGCAGCTCTTTCAGAATGGGTCTGGTTAGAGGATTAGTGATGTCCCCATCACTACCCATGTTAGCTGCATTCTCACAGAGCCTCTGAAAAATAATATTTGTGAAGATCAATAAAACAATAGAAATCAGTTCTTTTTTTTAATCCCAGAACCAGAACATGAATCAGTGTTGTAACAGACAATTAATTAATTTATTAATTCATCTATTTATTCTTTATTTATACGGGTGGTCCCATTGAGACATGCAGTCACATTTACAGACGTAGAAACTGTCAGAATGAAGCAAGTTCTGTCTCCGGACAACTATCCCTCCTGCTTCTTATCAAGCAGCAAATTAGCTGCTTTGATGCAAAGTTTTGATTGGTCTGCATGTTTGTAGCTCTACTAAACAAGATGTTGCAATGAATATTAAAAATGTTTAAATTAATATATCTTAATAATAAGGTTGTTATGACGGATGTAAGCAGAGCTGCATTCCAGCTCAGTGTGCAGCCCTGTGGGATAACTGGTCTAACCGGGGAAATGTTATATCTCCAGGCAAGAGGCTTCAGAACTGGATTAAAAATAAAAGTCACAGCGTTGACCTGAAGGAGCTCTTGCTTTCTTTGTCATTTGACAATGACAGAGGTGAGTGGTGTGGTGTGAATTAGTGCTGCAGCGACAGGACAACCCAGAGGAAGACCTTGTGGAACCAAAATATCCTTCTTGGCCTGCAGGGATTCTGCTTTGGTAGATGTGTGATTTCCCGTGTGGGACAGCCAGATTTGAATCGGGCCTGTCGCAGTAGACCAGCCCCCTGCTCCTTCTTGCTCATTTCACCTTGACTTTGTATTATTTGCACTATTTAAATAAAAAAAAAAGGTCTGCGTTGCTGCAGGAGTCTGGTACCTGTTGTTCAGGCTTCCGTTCTTCCTCTCGAGCACTTGCTGGGATGAAAACTCCAGCAGCTTCATGAGCCTTCTGGCCCATTAAACTCCACTCCAGACACCTCAACTCTTTTTCCTTGAGACGGATTAAAGCTCGCAGATCTGACATCTCCTCCTAAACAAAATTTAATTAAACATAAACCATATACAATATAAGAACATCTTAATTAGTTACATATCTAACAACATTACTGTAAGACTAAGTAAAGGGTCTTGGTATTGATCTAATCTTTTCTAATCTGGTTGACAGTAATCTGGTTAAAAAACAGATTAAAAAATCTGGTTAAACTATCTATTATTATATATGAATCATGATGATAAAGGACTGATCACATTCTACTCCTCCAGCATGCATTAACATCAGAGATGTGTCATCACCGTGTAGTTTGCTGTATGCGAGCTGAAAACCCCACACAAAGCGTTTTGCTACAATCAGCTGAGGGCCGTATTAAGCTGATGCTAAACAACTATGAAACTGGGTCAAAAGTCACATTTTGTCTCTTTGCATGACAACAAACAAACTGAGAGACAGAACACAAACACGCAGCTCTTACCCTGACCGAGATGAGTTCATAAAACAGGGAAGCTTTCTCCTTTTTGGAGTCAGGCGGTTTGTTGCTTTCCTTGCTCACGGGTCCCCATCTTGTCCCAGCTGGCTGACCGGACTCCGCGCTCGGTCGTCCTTCTACACCAGGACCCGGCTTAGGCAGAGAAACCGCGGCCCGCTGCCTCCTCAGGCGCTTAATTTGTTCCCAGAGAAATGCTTCCCGATCCATTTGCTCAGGTGTGCTGTGAGGATAAAAAGTTATTCTCAGTGATCTGTGATACCTTTTTAACTTATAGGTGGCATGATAAATGAGATCCACCTCTGCCCTGTGGGGCTCTGTGTTAGTATCTCCTCTGTGACTCCTGCTGAAGAGAAGGAGGTGGAAAGCTCCTCAGTTCGCATTTTCCTGAGCTGAGGTGATGGACTGTCATCCTGCTGCCTTTCACCAACTGTCTCTGATGAGAGAAAAATGCATAAGTCCATTTATACCTGGTGTGTGTGTGTGTGTGTGTGTGTGTGTGTGTGTGTGTG
>JAVQJG010055464.1:0-22456 GCA_036024015.1 Craterocephalus amniculus | reverse complement strand
CGTGTTGGTGGGATTGAGGAGGTCTTCAAAGTATTCCTTCCACCGACCCAGAACGTCCCGAGTCGAGGTCAGCAGCCTCCCATCTCCATTGCACACAGTGTCGATGTGTGCTCCATCGATACCAGCTGTGGTTTTGAATATTCAGCTGTGTACATTGCAGATATCCAGCATAATTTCACATCTTTATGTGATCATTTTATGGCCTAATTTAAGCTGTAATGTGTTTCTGCTTGTTTAGCATCATTTTTTGTTCAGATTTTTGTCTTTTATAGCCATACCTTCTCCCCATTTTTCTTTCTATATCTTATAGTATAGTTGTAATTTTGTTTCACATCCAATTTTTATTGTTATGGGCTTCATTTTTGTGCCTCTTGTGTTGTGAATCTTTATGTGGCTTTTTAAATCTAATTCTGGTTATTTTTTCCTTGCATAATTTTGTAAAAATTTCATTACTGCTTATTGTCTGATTTGACACATTTTGTGGGAGTCATATTTGACTTCTTGTCCAAGCTATTTTCTGTCTCTTTGCTGTCATTTTTCATCCCTGAATGAGTTTGTGCCTTTGAAAATGTGCATATACATTTCAGCTGTTTTTGTCATTTCCTGTTTCATAATAGTACCTTGATGACTCAATTTCATTATAAGGTATTTCTCTGAGGTAATTGTTCAATGTTTCTTGTGCATAAAGGTTCCTTATTCCATTTTGACCCTCATTTGACTATGTTACATTATTTGTGGTCAACTACTTAAAATTAGTTTTTTGCATCCATTATCATTTTTCTTATATAATTTTGGTTGCTCTGAGGGGCGTAAATTACATTGACCTTTGTTGATACATTTATCAATTGATTGTATATCCAACAGTAATGATCCAAATTGAAAACATCAGTGAAATACAAATACAGTAATGATTTGAAATGTAGTCAAGAAATAACAGTGTTTCCTTTTCCTTTGTTCTCATGACCAAAATGTCTTATCGTAATTTTATGGGGGACATGCCCATCTAATGACGTGGTGTGTAGTAGGGCTGCACAATAGATCATTTGAGCATTGTCATTGCAATGTATTTGTGCGTCACACCGCAGGTCAAACTGCAGAGTAGGAGGAAAATGAATTTGGTGTGTTCTTATCTAATTTAAAAGGTACTTGACACAAATTGTCCAAAGTAATCCACCAATTGCCATCGATCTCAATCAGTTTGACTATGAACAAACTTTCCATGGCAAAATTCAGTTCACATTTGTTCTGTAATACAACAAAACATACTTGGTTCCTCACAGATTAAAAGCAGGCTACAGTATGAGAGGTTACAATAAGAGCAACCAGCACAGACAAAAACCACACTTGCAACATTTATAAAGAGTTAAGATCAGTGCAGGTTCATTGTCAACTAGAAAATTTCTGAAGAAATTTTGGTGGGGGCCAATGCAGCAACCCGTCCCAGACCCATGCAGCCAGCAGCTGTGATGACCAGAGGTCATAGCAGAGGTCATAGCAGAGGTCAGCCAGGCCTAGTGAGTGTGTGGGGGGACGAACACACACACACACTGACACGTACACACACCTACAGACATGTACACACACCTACAGTACAGTGCTGGTGTGTGTGAGTGTGTGTGTGTGGGGAGAAAGTACAAAGAAGGCGCGCTGTCGCGCTCAACTGTTTCTGACCAATGAGTGAGGCCGGTGAAGGACGGTCCATTATAAACCAATGAGAGCAGAGGATGATCCATTAACTGCATGCTGTTGCTCTGAATCACTGTATAATGCTGAATGTGGGATGTGTGTACGTGACTCCAAGCTTCCACACCGAACAGCAGAGGGAGCCGTTGCCGCGGAGACCGCAGCATTCTCTAAAAGGCGCAGCCACTTTGAGACACAGAGACGGAATGGAATAACATTAGAAATGGGCCGAACGGGGACCCCGAACAGCTCAACACTGTTCGCAAACGATAAGTCACAGCCAAATAATTCTTCGACCGTGAGCGGCAGGAGGCTTTTGGGGTCGTGAGGATGTAATCAGTTTTTCGGTAGCACAAACAGAATTCGAACGGCGGCGAGTTAGAAAAGTATTGCCCGAATAGACGTGGTCTGGACAGTATAATGGGAGGTGAAATGGGGAAAAAGGGGGGTGGACGAACTTTGGAGCTCGGTGGCACGAAAACCGTTCTTCGGACGGTTTTAAAACTTCATATCCAGATGATCGTGACAAATTTCTTGATATTTTGGTGTATAATATGTGTCCGTAGGGCGAACGGTCTGGCCGTGAGGGTCGATGGTTCGCTCAATTTTAATTATAAAAAATTAGATTGCGGCTAGAGTGGGAGGGATTTTTGGTGATTTTCACGTTTTTGTCAAAACGTAACTCGCGATTGTGCGAAAACCGTAAGATATCCAGCGGTTTGCCTTCAGTATGTCCGAGTTTCATCTTTCGTGACCCGTTTAAAGTTTTAATGGTGTTTCTACGTGGAAGTATGCCTGAGATCTACTGTCTCAAAATCATCTGGGTTTTACGTTTTTTGCGAGGGAGTCCCATTCAAAGATAGCAAAATTTATCACAGTTTTTTGCGAATATTTTCCATGTTGTATTTCCGATTTCTGAACAAAGTCATTCCGATCGATTCCCGACCGATACGCACGTTTCGATATAACTTTTATGGGGGTGCTGGCAAAGGCGTAGGAGGAGATCCGGGCCAAACTTTGTGGGTTTCGGCCGCGAGGAAAACTATAAGTATCCGGAATAAACGCCGAGCAATAGCAATATGTTTGCCTTAATGCTTACAGCATTGGCCCCCAAACAAGATGGCAGGAGAGCTAAAACCAAAAGGGCTGTTCAAGTCATCTGCTGAAAATTGTTGTCTTTTCATATTGCAATATATATTATCTATCTATCTATCTGGCAATTTACATCATAGGGTTAGAAAATAGCGTAATGCGAGTTTTTTCCAATATCGCCTTAGTGAGTGATGATGATAAAGTCATATTTAGCTAACTTGCTTATTGTTGAGAAAAATTTAAAAAATGTAGAAGGACTGATTGTTGTTATTGTAATTTAAATGTCTGATTTGATTCAGTAATAAAACTGTATTTGGATAAACTCGTTGCTCTCTTTGATTTGATAAGGATAAAAATGATTGTGTTAAATTGTATCAAACATGTTGGGGCAGTGGCTCAGGTGGGTCCTTCAGTGATGTGAAGGGTGGTGGCTCGAATCCTGCTCTCACCAGTCACCTGTCATGTCCTTGGGCAAAACATCCTACCCTCCTTGTCTCCAGGAGGCACCGCTGATAAAACTCAACTGTAAGTCAATCCGATGCAAGAAGTTAGCAGTTGTGCATGTCTCTTGTGCAGATCTTCTCATTAACAGTGACATGTCCAGGATGACACCAATGCTGGTTAACCAGCACTGCAGTTCCACCTCCCTTCAGCTTCAGACCATCTTGAAGGCATGTACAGACGCATTACAGTCTGGGATGTGTTCATGCCCTGTCTCCGTGAAGCACAAAATGCTGCTCTCTGTATTCTTTCTGAGACCTGGTTAGCGCCTGGAGTGCGTCCATCTTGTTAGCTAGTGATCTCACGTTCCCCATCAGGCAGAAATGCATAGTTGTAATATATGCAAATAACAGTGCACATTGCACATAAATTAACATATATAACAGCTTAACTACCAAACAGTAGGATTATACACAACTTAAGACTGTTGTGACTAAAATTACAAGGTAAAAATATGTGAACAAGGACCAGATTGAAATTACAATAAGGATAAAATATGAATCACAATTCAGTTTCCAGACTTTGAGCACTGACATTTTGCACTGGGTTTCCTGTAATTTTTTAAATCTCAATGGGACAACTTATATTTGTTCTCAGCTTAGTCTGTAAGAGGTTAGTTTTGCATCTCATTTGACATTTTTAAGCTTCAATGGAAAAGATTCCTGGAGATCAGAAAAACATCTTATTCCTCTAAGGAATGAGATCTGTGAGGTTCCGTGTTTTCAGAGTCTGATTGTGGTAAAAGTACTTTATGCAGAAATCTTAATGCAAGTCTTCATCTCCTCCAGTGTCTACTATCACTAGTCCTACTATACACTTCAAGAGGTTATCCGTAACAGCATTAGCTATGATTGGATATTTAATCCTAGCGTAATGTCCATCTAATAAGTAGGGAACAACTCTCAATAGTTGTAATACTGACAGCAAATAATGAGTGCACCTGCTAAACAGACTCGCGTCCACTTGGGAGAGAGATAGACAGGGAGAGATAGACAGGGAGAAATGGCGCCTCGAAGCTGCGCTGACTGAGGCAGTGCTTGGAGCCGGCTTGAGCGATTCAGTGAGGACAGTTCAGAGTAAACATGGTGAACACGAGGAAAAGCTCTCGGACGCGAGGCAATCCCTTTATCTCGAGGACGAGGTCGTCGTCGAGAAAGCAGCGAAACTCTGAGGATCATGTAAGCCAGGTTCTTTTCTTTACCGGTGAGCTAGCTGGCTCTGCTAGTTGGCTAGGTAGCTATAGCATTGGCCTCAAGCTGCCCCAACTTATGTTTTATTTAATGCCAAGTACAAGCAGTATTCACACTGACACTCGATCACCCTCACAGATGTACAGTAGAAGATTTGAATGCGGTGTTTCATTTGCGTGTCATTCGCGCTGAGGCTACTGTGAAGCTGTCATAATATAAGCTAGCAACATTAACTCCTTGCTAGCCACAACTTGAGTTCCCTTTGTGTTTGGCAATTTTACCCGGCTGACTTGTTTCACCGTTGTCACCCCGAGTTAGCATTCAAAATAAAGCCGGATGACCGAGGGATAATAGCTGTACGTAATATCTCCATATTGCAAGTAGCAGGGTAAAATATTTTAGCTGATGTGAAGATGAAAAACCTTAGTTAAGCTAGCGTTTGTATGTAATAGCTAGCCCGACAGTTAGCTTTCAGTGGGGGAAGGGAGTCCTAGGTCCACAACAGTTGGCTGGCTCAAGTCCCGTATTTAGCAAGTCTGAACTTGGTGAACTTTCAGTTGTATATAACCCCGGGGGCAATAAGCAGTTTCTTTTAGCAATATGTTTTCTGTAAACACCCAATAAATGTTGTGTCAAATGCTGCATATATACTTGTACGAATTGGTTTACAGAGAGCTTTATTTATTCTGCTCTTCTGACCTACGAGCTGTCAGTCTTTGTCTCAAAATGTAAACAATGAGATTATGTAAGCCATGAGGTCCTTTATCCTCTCCCGTGTTTCCACATCATTATATCGTCCAACTCAGATGAGCAACTCAATTCGGCCGTAAGATAATTTGGGGGTAAAGAGCTGCAGATTTGAGTGCTACTGAGTGGAGATCGATTCAATAAGTTGTAGTTGTTCCTGTCATGCAGCGACTGCTCTGGACTGCAGCCAGGCTAATTAATGACTCATGATAATGCAATATGTGAATGATACGGCACTAATTCGGCACTTTTAATATGGCAACACATTTATTACTTTTTTTGTTGTTCGCTGAATGTTGGCCTTGCATTTGGACCATTGTTTTGTGATGGTGTTTTCAAAACAATGATTTCAAGGTTCCCCCCATAGGTAGCATGTGTTTTTTTTGTTTACCCTGAGTACATTCTGCACCTTTCCTCGTCGTTCATCTACCTGTCAGGCAAACCCCTCTGCAGTCATTGCACACAGTTGTTTCTGACAACAGTGAGAGATGTTTCTCATATCAGCAGGGAAGTTTAGCTGTGGAGGGTGTGAGCATCAAGGGCATATTCCTGTAAGAAGTGTATGGTTAAAGTCTTGTCTCCATGATACACTATTTGTGGCATAGATTTTAGGTGCTCTTCCTCTCGTTTGGCCATTTGTTTCTCTATTCTCGATTCATAAGGTCTGTTTCTGTGCAGATATTTGCTAAATGGTATCTTTTGTGTTTTGGTGTTTTCCTTTTTATCTGATCTTTGAAGCTGTTGGTTATTTGCCTATCTTTCTCTCGAAAAAATGTGTGTTTTGTTGAACAGAAGGAACCCTGCAGTGATGCAAGCAGTCCCAGCAGCCCACGGTTGGCACCCCCTTCCAAACGGACGCGGCGGCAGACGGCCTCTGAGCCAAGCTCCAGTGACACTTCCCCATCCCCACAGGCAAAGACCCAGAAGGTCAGCTGGGGCCTTCCCACATATCGCACCAGGTCAGTTTCATTGTGCTGCTCACTATTTTCATCCCTTCTTTTGCAATCAGTGCAAAAAAGCTTAAAACATAGTATTCATTTTGTCTTCTGAACATATTTCATGCATAATTTTTAATTGTTTTTTTTCTGTTTCTAGGCTTTCCTCTCGGATAATGCAAAATGGGCACGGTAATGAAGTTCTGATTGATTTGCCATGTTATAAACCCATATGCATTTAGAATACATACAATTTTAAAAACCACTGATCTTTATTATTTTTTTGTACCCTGCAGCCCATCTGGGTCATCGGAATGAGGAAAGTGGAGGGGGAGATCACTCCCATATGAACGGCCATGTGGCGGTGAAGAGGAGCTGCCGGGTGAAGAAGAGCCAATTTGAACACCTCAATCAGAGCCTGCTGTTTGATCAACTGGTCAACAGGTAGCTGGCAGTTTTATGGACTTATTTTACCTTTTTTTTAATGTATCCATATGCTTGAGATGAATGAAACCCAACAACATATTCCACTTTAGACTTGCTGATCATATAATTATACAGAGATCTCATGTTGTGACATGCTGCGTTGCTTTGTGTGTTCACCTGCAGCACCGCCGAGGCTGTTCTCCAGGAGATGGACAACATCACCAGCATCAGGCAGAGCCGTGAGGTGGAGCGACTGCGCATGTGGACCAGAGAAACCGAGGAGGTGAGGACGGCTCTGCTGCCATAGGCTCACCGATCCCTGATGCTGCACGCTGAACGCATGTGATGGCATTTATGATCTCTTCCCCTCAGGAGAACATGGACATGTATTCCAGGGTGAAACGCAGGAAATCCGTGCGCAGGAGCACTTTCACCATGCCTGCACACCACAAAGCCATGAGCAAGGCGGAGGATGAGGAAGAGGAGGAGGAAGAGGAGGAAGCGACAGGAGGTATGTTTTCTTGCACATTTGCTTAGGAATTGCTGGTGCCAGGAATGTGGCGACCTTTTAAACCTGGAACGTACAATGGCTGCAAGAAATGCAAGTGGGCTGCTCTGGCTTTTATTTGGGCTCCTGTAATAACATTGCAGTGTAATTTTGCACCATTATGAATATTCTATTTAGATCTGACCAAGAAATCTCTAGAACTTTACTGATACTGATTCAGAACTAAAATAGTTTCATTCCTTAGTATAATTATTCCATTTGATCGTGTCCTCATCTGAACTTTGAAATCTTTCATTTCCAGAGTCTCATGGTGAAGAAGAGGAGGATGCAGAAGATGACGACGAAGATGATGAAGGTGATGATGCGGAAGAGGCAGGGGAGGACAATGATAGACGTTACAACCTAAGGCAGCGTAAGACGGTGCAGAGATATGAGGCACCACCAATCGGTAATTAGCACTTCTTAATTTCCTGAACCTATCGTAGGAATTTACTTAATTCGAGTCAAATGTTTGGTAAGTAACCACCAGTCACTTTGGTTTCTCAGAGCCTGTGAACAGAAAACAGAGCAACCCCTCACTTTTTGACACACATAGATCCCCAGCAAGAAGAAGCCATATAAGGTGGGCTGATGTTTACTTGACAATTTTAAATCTAAACATGTATATGTCACCTTCTACTATTATGTTTCTCCTAATGGAGTCCGAGTGTTCCAATGATATGATGCAATGCTGAATGTAGTTTGTTGCATCTTTCCAGAGTGAAGAAACACGCCATTCACAGCAGTGACACGACTTCCTCTTCTGATGAAGAGCGATTTGAGCGAAGGAAAAGCAAGAGCATGACTCGTGCTCGAAACAGGTGCTGGCTGCTGTTTTCTCTTATGTCCTTTCATCTACCTCAGTTCTACTGTAGTGCCTACTTTATTTTCTTAAAAGCTATGTGAGAGGCCCTAGCTTTATTTTTTCCTTTACCCGTTACTCTTTCAAACCTAGTTTAATCTCACACTCATCACAATGGAAAAGTCTAAAGTTGGTCTTAAAACAAACTTTGATAAATATGTCAGAGGAAATGTAAGTTTTTTAACCTCTTAGATGTGATGACTTGTTACTGATTTGTTTCAACAGATGTTTGCCCATGAATTTGACAGCAGAGGACCTAGCTAGTGGCGTGCTGCGTGATCGAGGGAAAGTGGGTGCGAGCCTGGCTGATGTTGACCCCATGAATCTGGACAATACAGTGAGTGTGAATACTAATAAACATCTGCACAGTTGTAGCTTAAAACTTGGATTTGTTCTGGTATATAATCTGCATCTAAAATGAACACATTTTTCTCTGAGCAGTAAATTATTCCCGATTCATGGTCCTTCAGTGATGTTCAGATGACTTGAGATATGCGTGTTTCTTCTGTAGGTGAGATTCAACAGCGTTGGTGGTCTCAGCAATCACATTCAGTCATTAAAGGAGATGGTTGTGTTTCCTCTGCTCTATCCTGAGATCTTTGAGAAATTCAAGATTCAGCCTCCCAGGTGAGAATAATGTGTTTAGTGTGGTATTATATTATACAAACTTTTAGCGCTTTTACTCGCTGTGGAAGTGTCTCAGGTGGTAGAGCAGGTCGTCTTATAACCGGAAGTTTGCGGTTTGTATGTCGCCACACAAAAGCAAGACACTTCACCCTCCTTGCTTCTTGGTGTCGTTGGTCTATAAATGTGTATGAGAGGTGATGGTAGGAGAGGCCGCTGGCACTAATTGGCTGCTGCATTTCAGCTACATGTGGTGGTCACTACCAACACCAGTGGATGAATAATGGATCTGATGTAAGCACTTTGAGTGCTGTCAGTGCAATATGAATCTAACCCATTATTTTTACTTACTGATGTCGACACGAGAAGTTGGCGAAGGCTAAAGAAAACATAAAAAAAAGACAGGTGAATTTAAAATTGAAACACAAGTCTGATTTGTTTTTTCAGAGGGTGTTTGTTCTACGGGCCACCTGGGACAGGGAAGACGCTGGTTGCTCGGGCGCTTGCCAATGAGTGCAGCCAGGGAGATCGGAAGGTTGCCTTCTTCATGAGAAAAGGAGCAGACTGCCTCAGCAAGTGGGTGGGAGAGTCAGAACGGCAGCTTCGCCTGCTCTTTGACCAGGTGAGACACCAGATATAAGAACAGTTCTTGTCGGCTTTCTTTTCTTGTACAGTCGATTTTGTGAATGGGTTATAATGAGAACAAAAAAGTGAACCCCAGGCAAACTTTTAAATGCCATTTTTCATTACTGACAAGATTTTCACAGAGTTCAACGTTGGCCTTTTATGTTCTTTTTTTTCTATCAGGCTTACCTTATGAGGCCATCCATTATTTTCTTTGATGAGATCGATGGTTTGGCTCCTGTTCGCTCCAGCAGGCAAGACCAGATACACAGGTAAGGTCCATGCGCTTGTAACCTTCATACTAAAGATGGTGAAGCTGTTTTGGATTGATGTTCATATTCAGATGAAGAATTTAAGTTTGCTTGTGGGCAACCTCAGTAGCAGATGGTTTATGCTGTGTTTAAAATCACCAAAATGAGGTATAGTAGGCAGGAACATACTGAGACTTCAGCCAACCACAGCTCACAATTTTCTTCTCTTAAAAGGATACTGTGTAACTTTTGACCATTAGAGACCGAAACTTGAAACTTCCCACAAGCCACTCTGGTGCAATCACGTTATCCTTTTGGCCTCCTCAAACAACGTTTTCACCTTTTTACTTTGTTTAACCATGACAAACTTTTGACTGAAGAGCAGGAAAATGTAGCACAAAGCAGAGTCCTCTATGTTTAGGAGCCGTAAAGCAAAGCGCTTTAGGTCACATGATCCAATCACAGACAGATCAGCTCGTGCAAAGTTACGATGTCTGGTTTCTGAAGAGGGCAGGCCCCTCAGAGCACTGCCACACATCAAGCGCCATATATAAACCCGAGAAATCTTCTCTTATTAGTCGCATCAGGCTAATATTTGGGTGAAAAGTTACACAGTATCCCTTCAAGTATGTAGTGTTGAGAGCTATAAATACAGAATTTAGAAAAAATACCTCTGCCACACCGATGCAGTGGTGAATGACATGTCTTTTGGTGCAAGCTTGCTGCAGTTTGGTCTGACACTGTCAGCATTGCAAATCTAGCCATAAACGACACTGGCTGTTACACTTGATTCCTGGTTTGTTTATTCATCTGGGATTGAACAAGAGCTGTGCTGGAAAGGGAAAGAGTTTCACTTCGGTTTAGAGCGTTTCTCATGTGGACGAGGAAGTACATAAACACAGTTTGCAGCTGATCCCAGCTAAAAGCTTACAGTTAAATAATATTTATTAAGAGTGGCGCGTGGTATCTACATTCTGGACCACAGTTTATCCACAACAGGAAAATTGAGCAGGCTTTATAGATGATCTCAGCCATGCTGGATAAATGCATTTACAGAGCTGTAGCCAACAGTCTGACACTGTTAAGCATGGATGTTTTATAGTCTCTGTCTGTGGACTATTTGCAGAAATAAGTCCTTGTTAATTTACTTGTACTGACTTGTTAGTCCTGTCGGTGTTGTTCTGATCTTGTTCTCTTGTACATGTGTGTATGTTGTCGTTTAGATTTAGCTTTTATGTTGTAGTACTTTTGCGAGACAGTCGGGCAGGGTTTGTACGCAGCATGCTTTATGGCTTCAAGTTTATGTTCTGTTTCCTCTGCTCAGTTCTATTGTGTCTACGTTGCTGGCCTTGATGGATGGCTTGGACAGTCGTGGGGAGATAGTTGTCATTGGTGCTACAAACAGACTTGACTCTATCGACCCAGCACTCAGGAGGCCTGGACGCTTTGACCGGGAGTTTCTGTTCAGCCTGCCCGACAAGAAGGTAAGACCTACAGAAACTGTGATATTGTGACAAGTTTTGTTATTGTTATATTTACTACACTTGGAAGCTCTTCAGAAGGAGGTTTCATTGCAGCAAAGATGATATTTAACTGCATTTCCATCTCAAACTCTATGCTTGAGTATTAGCTGAAGGGTGTAGTATTAGAGTTTTGATTTCATAAGCCAAAGTCAAAACACATGCTCTTTAGTTTACTAGAAAATTATAAAAATACTGCTTTGAATGGTTCTGTTTTCAAGATCTTGTTTTTATGCACCAGTGGGGGTGAAGGACTTGTTTTTCCCACTGTGCATCTAAAGATGTTACTCATGAATAAATGTTGCATTAAATCAGATAAACAGCCCAGTGGGTGACTCCTCCCCACAGAGCCCATCTTATGGGTTGTTCTTACATCCAGCGCTTGCAGCTTGAGATCATTAGTGATATGAACCTAATCTGCAGGCTGATTGGCTGTCAGCTAACGTGATCATGGACTTCACACACCCTTAAATTCTGTGGTGTCAAGCCAAAAAATAAGGGGAAGGGATTTGTTTCTGCCTGCTGTACATTACGGAATTAGTTGGCTTTGTTTTTTTTAGGTTAATTGTTGTATTCTTTCATTTGCTACTGATGTATGCACATATTTTTTTTCTTTCTCAATCCCATTTTTTCCTTTTAAGGCCAGAAAACAAATTTTGGAGATTCACACAAGGGACTGGAATCCCAAACTGGCGGAGCCATTTCTAGATGAACTTGCAGAAAAATGTGTCGGTAAGAACGATGCAAGTTTAAACATTTATGCTTCATTCAGTGTTTAGCTTTGTGTGTAAACACCTATAGGCTGAAGCAGTCTTTTGTTTTTTTTTGTCAGGCTGATACAGAGCGTGTGTTTTGATCTGTTGCTGCCAAATGAGTCTTAATGAAGCCAAAACAGGCAAAACAAATTAGTGACTGTTTTGTTGATCTCCCTTGATCCCAGGCTACTGTGGTGCTGACATCAAAGCACTTTGCACAGAGGCAGCCTTGATGGCGCTGCGCCGCCGCTATCCTCAGATCTATGGCAGCAGCGTCAAGCTGAAGCTGGACGTCACCTCCATCGTCCTGGGGCCTGGTGACTTCAGCAAGGCAATGAGGACAATAGTCCCGGCCTCCCAGAGGGCTCTGGCTCCCGCAGGTCGAGCCCTGTCCCCTACCCTCAGGCCCCTGTTGGCCAGCTCTTTCTCCTTGGTGCTGAAAGCTCTGCTCCGAGTCTTCCCTCATGCTCAGTGTACTGACAGGGACAACACACAAGGTACGGATCTGTATTTTTCTCCTTTTTCCCCCCCTCCCTTTCTTTGTCTTTGTTTTCCTATTGGCAGTTTGCGGTATTCAATTTTCTCTTTCCTTTCTCTGCTGTATTACCACTGCTTTGTATCGCCTTCACATACTGATCAAACAATTTGTGGTCACCCCACTCCCCCTGTATGTAGAGGTGGTTGCACAGAGATTGGATAAATCTTTGTCTTCGTGTGAACACTTCAATAAGTCTACTCCCACTCCAGTTCACAGTGGAGCATTTATAGTAGATTAGGCTTAATGGAGCACTTATCCAGTAGGAGCTTGCTTGTAGAAGTTGTATGCTTTGCACCCAAATAATGACACACATTCCCTGGCCTCTGTGTCACTTTAAATGGACATTGCATCACCTCTGCTATGTAAGGTCTGTTTGCATATCCTCTCCTTTTAGGCAGATGGTCTCATTACTTGAAGCAATGGATTCCTTAAAGAATCAAACTTTAAAGAAATAGACTTTTGCATCCATTTTAAACATATGGTGTGATGTTTGTTTTTTGTGAAAGGCGGTGACAATCATCTGCTCCAGGAGGACTTGTACAGCGATGATGACAATGAGAACGGCTCTGCCTCCATTTATGAAGTCCAGCCTGCCGCATCCCCAAAGAGTCAGCTCTCCTCTTCCGCAATGCACAGACCCTTCCTTCATTTTTCCACGTGAGTTCTGAAAAACAAATTTCTATGGAGGCTTTTTACTGGTGTTTTTTGGATTTTTTTTTTTTGGAATTGCAGTTGTCTTCCCAGCAGAAGGGAATCTAGATGAGGAAGGCGTATCTATGATAGGAGTGAGTCACAGATATAGTTTAGTGTCTGGGGGACGTTTTGGAAATCTTGTTCTTACAATACACAAAAAGTTAGTGATGTTCAGCTTTTGGTTGAAATTTAAAAACACAAAAATTCACAGTACTCTTATTTTATATCATGAATGTAGGATATTTAGTAGAATTATTACAGTATTATTTTGCCCATTTCATAAAATATATCAAAGGATAGTGTGACAACAGCTGGGTATACCATAACTTGGAAAAATGTCAATATGTCAGGTGTCATCTTGGTCTAATGATGTCTAATGTCAACATTGAATGTGTGTGTTCAAAAGCTTAAAGAAGGTGAAATTATGTAAGCAAATAAAGCTTAAAAAATGTTTTTAGGTTCATTCTGACATACCAACATGCTAATATCCCTAACTTTTTGTGAGTAGTGTATAAACACGCCTGAGTTGCTGCAAGGATGTTAACCTATGCATGTCTGCTTGGAAAAGCAAGACTCTGCAACTTGAAACTAAAGGGTGACCCAATTCATTGTTAGAATCGATTAGTAAATCTTTATTCATGGTCATGAATACAGTCAAAGCCTGGAAAAGAAAAACTAACCCTAACACAAGCATGTGTTCCCTTACTTACTAATTCCTATCTATTGCTAACATACTCTTCCTGTAGAATTCATGGGAAAAAGAACGTAATTTGAAAAATATGGATATGTCTTGGATTTATTTAAATATTCACATAAATAAAAAAGGTGGTGGTGATAATTTTGTTTGGTTACTTGAATTAATGGATGATGAATGGATTTAAAAATAAGAAGCGGCTACAAAGCGCAGGAAAAAAAACCCTAAATTGGAAAAAAGATGCATTGAAAATCTGGATAACATTTACTAATATAATGGCGTGTTTCTCTGATGCACAGCTTTGTGTTTGTGGCCAGTGTTTCCTCTTCTTATTCAATGTAACGAGACATTATTCTTTAGACCTTGTAACCACCATGATCATCTGCCACACATTAAACAAGGCAAGACTCTATTATTATTATTGAAATAAAAATTCTTATCAGTATAATATGAAAATCTTTTGCAAAGTGGATCCCAGCCATCAGAAGATGCAGACCAAAAGGTGATCACAATCAGAAATCTTAAGTCCTGTTAGCCACACTCTGAAAAGAATCAGTGATTCATGATGCCTGAGCTATTTAACGATGAAGTATCTTCTGTCTCTTGTTCCTGGTTTAAGATGCAGGTGGTCAAGGCCTAGGATCCTTTAAATGTCCTTGTTTCTCAGAAAAAGCTCTTGAGGTTAAAAGTCATCTTGATTTATGACCAACCTCAGCAATCATTTGCACTTCCCTCTGTTCACCCATCTTGAGCACAGCGTTGCTATACTGCTGTTCAGAATGAATCGCTGTTGCAGAAGGAAACAGTCAGTGTTTGTGCACGCAGTGCATTACTGCAAGCTTTTTCTTCTTTAAAATATTTAAGTACATTTATATCTATTTTCTGATACGAAGAATCCTTCAGGTACTTTATCATTAAAGTTCCACCAGACATGCATGTATGTTGTGGACCAACTGTGAACTCTCATCTGCCTGTAGTTCAGCCCTCCAGCAGCCCACAGCATATCGGCCCCGCCTGCTGCTGGCTGGGGCCCCAGGCTCAGGACAGAGCACCCATCTAGCCCCTGCCTTGCTGCACCACCTGGACAAGCTACCAGTGCACCGCCTGGACTTGCCCACCTTGTACTCCGTCAGCGCTAAGACGCCAGAGGAGTCCTGTGCTCAGGTAAAACACAAACTGCTGCATGGAGGGATGAAAAAAATGCAGATATGCTTGTTAAAACCTTGGACGTAAGAGTTTTTGAAAATGATTGTAGATAAAAGCAGCATTAAAACCTCCACCATCGTCTCTGTAGGTTTTCCGTGAGGCCCGCCGGAGCGTGCCCAGCGTGGTGTACATGCCACATATCTCAGAGTGGTGGGACACAGTAAGCGATACTGTAAAGAGCACCTTCCTCACCCTGCTGCAGGATGTCCCATCATTCAGCCCTGTCCTCATCCTCTCCACCGCTGAGACTCAGTACTCTGACCTATCAGATGAGGTAGGAACTGTTTATATATGAACGTACACCCAATCTGATATTTTCAGATTTACCTTGAGGCCATGTTTTCTTTTCTTCCTTTTGTGTGTCGTATCTGTTATGTGAGAAAGGAGACCGCAACCAAATGGTTTTGTATGACCTGAGATGATTGTTAGATAGTTGTCCTTTTTTCTTTGTGCTGGAATATTCATGGTGACTGAGTGTCACAATCAGTAAGGTCATCTGCCCCTCAGTTTTTTTAAAAATTCTATTTCGGTTTCATCCCTGTTTTTGTCATTTATCTGGCTGCCTACTGTCCTCCGGGGGTATGCACTCCTTGCTCTTTCATCTTCCTTGTTAGTTTTGTCCTTGATTTTTCCTTCTTGTAATTAGTTTTGTTATGTATAAACATTTTTGTCTTGTATGTACTCTTTTTTTTCCACTATTGTCTTCTTTGAATTATTTTTTTCTTATTTTAACGTAATAATTTTGATTTATATGCTTGAATTAATAATACTACCCACCTGAGTGAGCGATTCAAGCAAAAACAGTCCCAAGAATTATTCAGCACTTCTTCAAATACCCCCATTCCTGCAAGTCCCAGCAGGTTTTCAGTGATCTTAACACCCTGTTGGTAGCATGGCTATTTCCCAAACCTTTTACTCTTCCATTTTGTCCCTCGTTTTAAGTAGCCAGTGGTGATTAGCTCACAAAGTTTTCAGCAGAATGATGCTCTAGCAGTTGGTAGTTTTTCTTTGGTTTTCGGCTTGGGTCGGCCGAACAGCACCGTGTGTTTTCTTGTTAATTACATGTGTGTTATATACATGACTCTACACAAAACTAAAGATATCCATGTTTTTAGCATCCTGCTCGAGAGGAGGATAGCTAATTCTTACTTGTTGACAAAGCTGGTCTTTGACTGCTGATTTGTGGCTGGTGGATACTTTCAAATAACTGCAGAATCGTGGTAGATTTTTGGTATGCTTTTTTTTTTTTTTACACTGGACCTCTTTCTCTATTTTCTTGAATTGTTTTTCTTTGACTCAGTTGCTCTGGTGGTAAGGCACTGCTATTTGGTATAAGGATGAATTGGCCATACATACATACATAAATATGTATGTATGTATGTATGTGTTACGTCCCAGCTCTGCCAGGAGGACAGGGACGCAACAAAGGAGGAATTTACGCCGGTTGAGAGGCTTTACAAGGTTTATTTTTGGAGTGTTATTAACAAAAAGCGCAGAGGGAGAACAAGCCAATGTAACAAAAAGTAATGCCGCGATAATATTAATTAAAAAGCATTAACTATATACGAAACAAAGCAGCACAACTTACAATACAAAACCAACCAAATAACAAACAACTGAAATTCAACCCTCTGGATTATCAAACTGGAAATAAACAGAAAGCGTCCCGAAGGCGTATACAAACAAAACGAGGTACTCTCATGGAGACCACCTATCATAAACAAAACAAAAAGCAACATTCAAACAAAGACCAACGGTCAATAACAAAAACGATCACGAGAATATTACAGAATATCAAAGTCTAGCGGTCACGAAGCAAACGATCAAACACACAAATCTAATGTCAAGTCCAGCAAGCGGAGAAGAAGTTGTTCAGTCATGAACCACTTGCCCCCCCCACAGAGGGATGAGACGTGGAGGCTTTTATTTCCGGTAAGTATGTGTGTGTGTATATATATATATGTGTATATATATATATATAATATATAATGTATTGAAAATTTTTCAGAAAAGAGTTTGCCATTACTTAAGTTATAACTAATGTCAACCAGAAGGTGACATTAATGGTTGTTTCTGTTTCAAAAAATTGCGCTGATTAAATTTTTGTTCATTCAAGGATTGAATGATGAAGAGCTGAAAGACTTGTATGTTTCATGGCACAAAATTGATAAATAACAAAAAGACAAAACATCGGCCATTGGCCAAGATGTAATGTTCAACATCGGTATTGGCCCACAATTTCACAATCGGTGCATCCCTAATTATATGTGTTGCACATCGAGGAAATTCAAGGCTACTCCATCCAGGCTTTAAGTGAATTTCTGCTCCAAAACACTTCATAGGCTGTTGGACCAATTAAATAGGAATCAGCCGTGTGGGAGCAGGGTTATATTCTAAAACTGCTGGCCTGAGTAGCCCTGGATGGTTGCAAACATGGATTTCTTATAATTCAATGAAAATTATTACCCAGCCCTCTGTATGTTACACACAAGTATGTTACAGTGTCACAAGTTAGATTGGTGTTTATGACTAAAAAGGTGATGGGCACCAAGTATATTCGAGTAAGAATGACAGTTCAGCTAACTTTAGATTACCTTTTTCTTTGCTCCTCAACACACAAAGCAGGAGCACAAAACAGGGACAAAACCCATCCAATCTGTCCATGTGCTGACATGGTGAAGCATGAGAAAATGAAATGAATTAAATGAAACATACTTTATTAATCCCTGAAGGGAAATATTATAACATAATAAAGGAGGACTTCAAGATTGTCCTCAGGCTGTGTCGGCTTTTTGCTTTGTTCTCCATTCAATCGTCTTGTGCTTTGTAGTGGGTTTTCGTTAGTGTAACGGGAGCCACATGGAGCTTCTCTATGGGATGCTGTTGGCTAGATAGATAAATAGATAGATAGATAGATAGATGAATAAACCTTTATTTCAGATGTAAAGCATGGTTGCCATGTGGTAGCTGTGGTATTTAAACACTGAACACAAATGGTTAACAAACAGGGATGTGTTAGGTGAAGCCTGACCAGATATGACTGGTCAACCAGTTAACCAGTCATATCTGGTTTTCCATCAACAAAGCATTCCTTCATTGTCTTTGTCTTTGGTCCTTTAGGAGAAACCTCCATGACATTCTCACCTGTAACAATCCAAAAATGGACTGGTTTATGAAATAAAAAGAGAAGTTTTAAGTTAAATATTGAAAAGCTTCAGTTATACTTTCTGCAAGTGCTTCACAAAGGCTTTTGTAAAAGTAATGTTTAATGGCTGCACACCTGTTGATTCTCAGAATGGCTAATAGACCCTTTCTGTAATTTATGCACATGTGTGCATAAATTGTCAGTTTTTATGTGCATAGATTCTGCTGAATGGCAGCCCGCTAAGCTGTTAAGTAAAATAGCATGTCATTTGAGGAATGTAAGACTGTTGTCGTGTGTTTGACTGATTGAATTTACAAGATGAAAAAGCAGATAAACAGGAAATGTGGTTCTACCGGTTTCCTGTTAAGAAACACCAGTAAACAGCCTTGATTCAAACAAGCCGCTATGCAAAGGTAGAGTTTGATGCCCGGAGCTGAGTATGCAGCAGACACACTTCGTCTCCTTTTGTCTATCTGATCTGATGACACCAGAGATGTAGATTATTGTTCATCTGTGGACATGAATGTAGTAGAGACTGGACTTGGAGGCAGCATGAGTCCTTCATAGTGAAACTGTCCTTGTCTGCATCCGCCTCACTGATCCACTTATTCAATTGATGTCTTTATTCTACAATTTAATGAATTAGCTCCATATGCTACATTTACATGGGCAAAAATATCACTTAATGATTCATGAAAAAGCGGGTCAGTGATGTTTCCACTAAAATGTAGTAAACATGCCGGTGTTGGTCGGTGCAGACAGACTCGCTGCACCCTTCTACTCGGGCCAATGTCTCTCAACTTTTACACAGACGGGTGATCATCTGTGTCTTTCTAGTCATCAGAGAACCAACCAGAGAAGTAATGAGACCTGAATACTAAGATTTCGGCTTCCAGTTTGCGCGGCTAACCACACAAATCCAAGCTGTTTGCTGAAGTTTCTTCAGGGGAAACCAATAAAAATGTATTCCCTGTTTAATTGTTTCTTCTTTGAATGAAACAGTCAAATGTGCAACAAGTATCTGGGATTGTTGTTCATTTCCTCAAAAAAATTATTCTCTTTAAAAGGAGTAAATGTAAGTTTTTACTGAAAAATATCTTTACAATAGCCTTTTTGTTTGACCCTTTATAATTAAAACATTGTTTAAAGAGCAGACTGACACCACAGCAGTTCAGCGCTGGTGCATCTATTAGCCTGTATCTTATTTTCCTGACCCTACCTTGGGTCGGAAGCTCCTGCACTGTTTCTGCGGATGTGATGTCTAGCATGTTCATGTAAAATGGTAACGGGCCGGTAATAATAAGGCAATTTCTGCCACAAAACTCCTTCATTTCACCAATGTGTTGCTATGAATCACTGGTCCGATCCCTCTGTGATCTCGGAGTGGCTTGGAGTTGTGTTTTTGTGGTGATCTGTCATTATTTACAGCCATTACAGGCACGGAAGGGACGTCATCAAAGTCCTTACTCCAAGTTAACGGCTGTAAATAACGACGGATCATCAAAAAAAGCAACTCCAAGCCACGTTGAGCTCACAGAGGGATCGGACCAGTGATACATAAGAAAACATTGGTGAAATGGAGTGTTGTGTCGGAAATTGCCTTATTTAGAGGCTGCGTGAGCTGGCCCCATTTACTCCCATTATATTGGACGTACGCTGATCACGAGTGGATCTAAATATCTCCTGAAGAAGTTCAAGCTACACCAAAACTGCCTGGGTGAGAAAATGATCGTATTGCATGCTGAAAGTAGCTCCAGGTTGCCATGCACAAGCACACGGTGGAAGCTGCAGTGCCGCTAAGAGCTATAGATGGCAGTCGCTAGTTCAAAAACCTGAGATTAAATGGAATCCCTTTAATGTTTTCAATGTATGTTCAAACCTCCTGTCTTTCACGGGTAGTTCGGAGCATGTGCAAGTGATGTACGCTTAAATAAGCTTTGACTGATCTTTGTCATACATTTGATGCAAATTTTGCTTGTATTATAGTAAAATCAGGGAATTTATGGTTAGTGTGTACCCTTAACTTGGTTACATTTTTAAAGGAAACATGTCTAAATAGGATAAATTCTTTTTTTATCAAAACCAAATGTGAGAGCTCAAAGTTAGAGAGGAGAAAATTTTTGATTTTATGTCAAGTACTTAAGGAATATTTGGATCTTGTGAGAAGACAGTTTATCCAGAAAGAAGAAAAATATGTATTTCATTTGCATTTTCAAGCTGTTTTATCAACTTAAAGTTAATAAATCTTGGATTCCTCATATCAACAAAAAAATTTGATCAGGCTTTTTGTGCATGCTTACATGACCGTGGAGGTTGATTTCATTGCTACTTGTGTGCCGTCAGGAAACAAAATTGTAAAATGTAATTTTAGGAATTTGGAAAGTAAGTATTGATCAAAGAAGTGAATTTTCTTCCCTCACTGTGTATCTCATATTTCTCCCAAGTTTAGAGTCTGGTGCAGAAAGATCATTATTTTTCTTTAAGTCTTTAAGGCTTTTCTGGCCAGCTGAGCAGTGAAGTAGTTGCTGGCATTCGATGAAGCACTGTCCTGAATGAAGATGAGACCAGAGTAAACAAAGCTCTGGTTTTCCTGTTATAAAGAGATCTATGCGCTGCTCTCAATTTATCTTTGTTTGTTTTCCACTCAGATCCTGCTTTCCCACCTGTTGACATTCTCAGATTCTTTATTGAATGATTTAATAGGGGATGTTAGATGTATTTATCCTTGGACTCAGAGAAGGTTTACAACATTTTTTAAAGACGTTGAAAGTATTTGTGAGAGTCACTTTTATGTGGCTGAGATGACGGGTGATAATTGAGCCACTGCAGCAACTGATGCACAGTCATGAATGAAGATTAGATTAACCCAAAATGTGCTCAAGGATTTTTGCAAATTCAAAGAAGCAGTGAGTTTGGGAATAAAAACTTCATGCTACTACTGTACCTGGTGATCTTATATGAGATGCAGGTATTACCACAGGCTTGCTGTGGAGTTGAATTTTAATGTTTCCCTGATTTGAGGAGCTTACAACCGTACAAGTCTTATCAGTTTTACCCCCCCCCCCCTTGTAATTATTTGATCTTTGCACGAGAATAGGCATTTTATTTTTGCATGCACCGGTCTGCTGCAATCTAAGCTGCTTTAAGTGATTTGGCCATCTGATGGTCTTGTTTTACTGTGCGGCACAGAGAGTGCAGTGACAGCTGCTGTCTCAGCTCAAAACCTCAGCAGGGAACAGGCAGCATCCCTCCAAAGCCAAACTGACCACAGGCTCGTGTCCAGCTCCGTGGCTTCCCTCCCTCGCTTAGCAGCTGTTCATTCTCCTTGGATTGGCTTTCCATTTTTTTATGGAAAACCAATGAGAAATGAGAAATGCTTGATCATGTGATTTTAGGAGTGATCTGTATGCAGTTGGAGAGAGAAGGAGATGCTGTCTTGATATCATATTTTTAGCAACTTGCTTTTTTAAACGTGTATTTGTAGCACAAGAGGTTGGCAGACATTGCTTGGCTACATGTAGAATGGAGATGTTTCCTCTGGATTTAACATAAAAAATGTGATTAAATCTGAAGTGTGATCTCAATCTGCTATGTTATATCTTGTACAATGAAATGGGATGGAACTCCATGGATCATCAAACATATGTGGGTTTCTGCATTTTTTAAGATTAATTAATTTAGAATTGCTCCTAATCATTTATATTTTTCTTCTTTGGACCTTTCATTTGATGATGCCCTAAAAAACCACTGATGTTGGAGGTGCACTGACACATTTGTTGGGGTTTGTTAGGAATTATTCTGTTGTTAATCTCTAATAACTTTAAATTTAACAATAAAATTATTGATAAAATCTTGTGGCACCACTGGAGAAATTCTACAACTTATAACTATATGTTGTTGACCATTCTTGGGGGTATCTGTAATTGTCAGTTTTGCACAAATATGTCATGCACAGAGCAGATAATCAGAATCTGAGCAACAACCTTTTCAACCAGGAGTAATCACAATACACAAACAATGATTACAAATAACTTCTTCAATGTAGAACAATACAATTTATTAAAGTTAAGATCAAGTATTATTATTCGATGATACTAAGGTTAATGTATACTATCACTTAATTCTGTTCTACCACACTGTCTATCTATAATGTACATCTATGCTAGCAACTACACAATAAGGAGAAGTTGATTTAGTTAAGTTTACCAATGTTTTAAATTCTAATGATTCGCTTGGCATTTCTAGGTTAAAGCCATTTGCTTTGTGACACATATCGCAAACAAAAACAATTTTTCTTTTTTCATTGAATAAAATGCACGCCGCCTGTTTTTGCACAGCTGTTCTGTTGATCTGTGAGTCAGCTGTTGGAACCTGCAGTAGCATGACAGTGTGTGTGAGCAGATTAGAAATGATCACTGTTCAA
>JAVQJG010055457.1:0-24369 GCA_036024015.1 Craterocephalus amniculus | reverse complement strand
GTTACCCTTTGCCACTCGTCTCCTCTGCCTTTGAACTGCTTCAGGGGGCCACAATCTTCACCAAACTTGACCTACGCAATGCTTACCACTTGGTTCGTATCAGAGAAGGAGATGAATGGAATACAGCATTTAACACCCCCAGTGGACATTACGAGTACCTGATCATGCCCTTTGGTCTCACCAATGCCCCAGATTTCTTCTAGGCACTAATAAATGATGTTCTTCGAGACATGCTCAATCGGTTTGTCTTCGTTTATCTTGATGACATTCTCATTTTCTCCCGGTCCAAAGAGGAGCATGTTCATCATGTTCGGTCTGTCCTCCAACGTCTTCTGGAGAATACTCTATATGTAAAGGCAGAGAAATGCGAGTTCCATGTCTCCTCTGTGTCATTCCTGAGGTACATCGTGGGACAAAGCAGCCTTCAAATGGACCCCGCTAAAGTCTCAGCTGTTCTTTCAAGGCCTGTACCTGAAAACCGCAAACAACTCCAGTGATTTCTGGGATTCGCTAATTTCTATCGACGCTTCATCCGCAAATACAGTTCTGTGGCTGCCCCTCTCACTGCCCTGACTTCCACCAAGGTTCCTTTCCAGTGGTCACCTTCAGCAGCTACTGCCTTCCAGACCCTTAAAGACCGGTTTACCTCCTCACCCATCCTCCAAGTGCCAGACCCTGAACATCAATTTGTGGTGGAGGTGGATGCATCTGATGTTGTGGTGGGGGCCGTCTTGTCTCAGCGATCAAGCAAAGACCAAAAGCTCCACCCTTGTGCCTACTTTTCTCGACGCCTTTCCTCTGCGGAGAGGAATTATGACATTGGCAACAGGGAGTTATTGGCGGTTAAGATGGCTCTTGAAGAATGGCGCCATTGGCTGGAGGGAACCAAGGGCGGTTTCTGGTATGGACCGATCACAAGAATTTTGGAATACAAACGCTCAGCTAAGAGACTGAACTCCCGCCCGTTGGTCCCTATTCTTTGCCCGTTTCAACTTCACCCTCTCTTATCGTCCTGGGTCCCGCAATATTAAGCCTGACTCCAGTATCTTGTCGACTGGGAGGGATACGGTCCTGAGGAAAGATCCTGGGTCCCTGCTCGGCACATTTTGGACCCTGGCCTCATTCCAGACTTCCTTCGTTTGCATCCTGACCAACCGGCCCCTGGTTCTGCCTCTCTGAGGCCCCGTGTCTGTCACATCCCCTGCTGCTCCACCACACCCTTTATCAGCCTTACTGGTTTCACATGCTGCTGTTGTTGCCACCTGCCTGGCATCTCTAATCAAGCCAGTATATAGGCAGTTTCATCCCATTCAGTCTTTGCCAGATTGTCTTCGCCCATGCCTGACTCTCCAGCGTATTCCCGGATTGCTTATTTGGTTCTGACCCAGTTTGCCTCTGACACCAGCCCCACGTCTCCGCCCCCAAATCCCCACCAGCCTTCTGTTTTTGGATTGCGAGCTTTCCCTGCCCCTCTTCTGTTCCTGGTCTGTCATGGCTTGGATTTCCGCTGTTGTGGTGCTCGTGGGTTCACTCCTTGGCTACCCACTAGGGAAGCTTGGAAAACTCCATTTATGTGGATATTTCACTTGTACATAAGTCATACTTATATTACAGATTTCAGTTACTTAAAAGTGATAGAGAATGGTTGAACAGGGTATTAATCCTTGTTCTGTGATGTGATATGTAGCCCAAATAAAATTGGTTGGGTCTGTAACGGTTCAGAATTTTCTTAAAAGGCTGACCAAAGTGCTCTGTATGTGTGTTTGGTGAATAACACATTGTTTTGCCCTTTTTGACATAGTTTCTGAACATATCTGGAAACGTCATTATGAAATGCACATAAAACGTCGACATCATCCGTCATCACTATGAACTAAACTCGGTGATTGGCTGGCTGACATTGCCTTCACTTTCTCAACTCACTGCTGATATCATTAGCCATGGAGTTTTCGGCGATCCAGCCTTATATGTTCAAGCCTGAATCAGAGGAGGAGGTGGAAAAAGTTTGCACACCTCTGGCGCAGCCAGGGGAAAGCACGACGGGTACCGATACCAAACGCTGATGTTGATATCACTCACTCACTGACTGCTGCGTATGTGGATTGATAAAAGTAGCCTATACTCAGAGAGTAGCGCTGCACTATGCCACAAAGCACGGAGAGCCCCCCCCCTTTTCATTTGCTGTTGCACCTTCACAAACACCCACAAGTTTCCTAGAGCGTACGCGCCAGCGCACGCGAGCATGCGGCGAGCACACACCGCATTTCACCTGCTACCCTCTCCTAACACCAGTGCAGTGACTTTGCCGCAGCTCAGGTTCATCATATGAGAATTGCAATTTCGCTGGGAATTGAACTCATCTTTATTTTTTCCATACTGATTCTCGGCCACGAGTTTGAAGAGCACCTGACAGTTTGCTGCGCAATTGAGCCATAGGTATAACTTTTTATCCAGTGAGCATCCCCACAGTTTTCTCTCTTATAAATTTATTTTTTTGGCTTCATTTTCAATGATCAAAGTTTTTCGACTAGGCTTTTTGAACAGTTGTAGAAAATTCTGAAAACAGTTCACACATGTTTTAGTGCTTTAGTAAGCTATACCATGGGTTTATCCAGTTAACACAATGCTGGCTAAAAACAGCATGGGGATGCATTTAATTCAAAATGGTGGAGTCGGGGTAAGTTGTGCCAAAAGGCCTGGGTTAAGTTGTGCCAGTGGCACAAATGACCCCATCTTATGATGTTTTTAATACATTGTTTGTTTTTTTATTTGATTTGTTATTATAAATTTTATTCTTACATTAAATAACTAAAACTATGTGCTACTGTTAATTTCAAACTAAAATTCCTCTTGTCACGCAAATACAAAAAGAAGACTGATTGGGTTGCAACTCCTTTGAGGAGTTGGAAAGAACAGTGAAAGAGGTGCAACAGAAGACCATTCATCAGGTTGGAATTGAGATGGAGACCTGCTGGATGACCATAAAAAGATACAGGGATAAAAAAAAGTTAGAAGGAACAAATTTCTTCCAGTTCCAGTGAAAATGCTGTTTTTACATGAAAGATTATTGATCTTTGAAAGGGTCTACCTGCCTTCTCATTATGGGATTATCATTTTATTATTTGAAAATCGTCTCAAAATGACAACAGTGCTTACTGTAATATTATAGTTTATCACAATCATTTCTGATAGAATTAATCACACAGCAAAATTTGTTATTGTGACAGACATAGTGGGATGTGTAATAGTAAAGCAAATCTGAAACTATCTGGATACACTTAAGGCCGTCCATGCTCATTTAGTTTAGCCACATGCTGGCCAGCATTAATATGACATTGAAAGGTCTTGTGGTTCATTTTCATCCCTTTTTTCACTGAAGAGACATCAAGTTAGAATCTGCTGTTAGTGGAACCATAGTTGGAATTGGTGCTGGATTGAAATGTGGCATTACAATGTTGCCCTATTTTGTTTATTTCAAAGCAAGTGTCCATGGAATGCTCGGGCTTGTTTGAGCCCAAAACATAGATTTTTAATGATTTTGAAACCTTAAATAAACACAAAATAAGTACTGTTTTTTTTGGATTTGTCTTTCTTATATATAGCATTCTCATTTGTGAAATTAAAATGGGCTTTTCTACCTAAATTACCAATGGCACAATTTACCCCGCTATATTTTCATGTTTGGCACAATTTACCCCTTGCCTGGGGCAAGTTGTGCCTCAAAACCACTTTTTTTTCTAAAGCTATATTTCTCAAGCAATTTCTTTAAGATCCAAAGTGGCTCTTCCCACTAATACACAACACCCTGAATTATATGCACATATATACTGTAGGTTTGAAACATAACTGTAATACCTTTGCTTAAAATGCACTTTAAGTAAAAATTGGCACTAATTACCCCGCTCTCCCCGAATGGATTTGTATTGATTAGAAAATTAATGAGCTACAATGAAGTGAACTTCGTCTGTAAAAGTGCTTTGAAATGACATCGTGAATTGGAGGCGCACAAGTAATGCTGAAATGAAGGCACCACCAACTGTACTGCCTCTTTCTGGAGGAAGGTTGACCATGCCCCTCTGCATAATTGTTCAAGAATGGTTTCAGACTCACAATAAAGTGCTGTTGTGCAAAAGTGGGAACTTGGAACAACCAATTTCTGCTTGTGTGGAACCTTAGGAAACCCAATAAAATTATGATTTCCTTGTCATGAATTTGGGTAAAGATTAATTATTCCAATGACTTCATTTGCAGAAATGTCATTTTGTCATTTAAAAGCAAAATCTTTCAGTTTTCTCAATGTAATGATATTTGTTTTTTTAAACTTTATCAGAATCAGAATCAGAATGAGATTTATTGCCAAGTAATTTTCATTACAAGGAATTTGTTGTGATTTGATGGTGCCTACATAAATATAAATATGAAACATAAAGATATGAACACAAACAAACTGAACATTTAACATTTAGACTGGAACACTATATAAAGAATAGCAATAAAAATAAAATAATGAAATTGTGTACATTAAGATAAAAATAAAAGTAGTGTATTTACATGAAATTTGTAGGCTGTAATGTGGAAATTAAAGTGAACAATGAAAGGGGTGTGTGTTAATATAACACCTGTGTGCTATGGATATACGTTATATAGCGTACATCCAGATGTCGTTAACATAACGAATTGAGTTGTGTCAGACGGGTAAGTCTTTAGGTGAGTTCCAAAGCCTGATGGCAGAGGGGAAGAAACTGTTCTTGTGGCAGGAGGTTTTGGTCCTGATAGACCGCAGCCTCTGGCTAGAGGGGAGAGGTTCAAACAGATGATGTCCAGGGTGGGAGGAGTCAGCTACTATCCTCTTTGCTCTCCTCAGGGTTTTCGAGGAGTAGAGTTCTGGAAGAGAAGGGAGGCTGCAGCAAATCCCCTTTTCTGCAGCGTATGTTACGCTGCAGTCTGCACCTGTCCTTGGCAGAGGCAGCAGCGTACCAGGCGGTGATGGAGGAGGTGAGGATGGACTCCATGATGGCAGCGTAGAAGTGGACCAGCATTGTCCGTGGTAGATTGAACTTCTTCAGCTGCCTCAGGAAGTACATCCTCTGCTGAGCCTTCTTGATGAGGGAGCTGATGTTCAGCTCCCATCTGAGGTCGTGGGAGATGATGGTGCCCAGGAAGCGGAAGGACTCCACAGTGTCAACTGGAGAGCCACACAGACTGATGGGGGAGGGGGGGCTGTGCTCTTTCTGAAGTCCATAATCATCTCTACTGTTTTGGAAGCATTGAGCTCCAGGTTGTTCTCCCTGCACAATGCCATCAGATTTTTCATCTCCCATCTGTAAGCAGACTCATCCCCACCAGAGATGAGTCCAATGAGGGTGGTGTCATCCGCAAACTTCAGGAGCTTGACAGACTGGTGACTGGAGGTGCAGCTGTTTGTGTACAGAGAGAAGAGGAGGGGAGAAAGAACACAGCCTTGCGGGGAGCCGGTGCTGATCGACCTGGGGTCCAAAGTGTGGCTTCCCAGTCTCACGCGCTGCTTCCTGTCCGACAGGAAGTCAGTGATCCACCTGCAGGTGGAGTCGGGCACGTTGAGATGTGAAAGCTTGTCCTGCAGATGAGCCGGGACGATCATGTTGAATGCAGAGCTGAAATCCACAAACAGGATCCGAACAAAGGATCCTGCAGAGTCCAGGTGCTGCAGGATGAAGTGAGTGGCCAGGTTGACAGCATCGTCTACAGACCTGTTGGCTCTGTAGGCAAACTGCAGAGGGACCAGCAGTGAGTCTGTGATGGATTTGAGGTGGGACAAAACCAGGCGCTCAAAGGATTTCTTGACCACAGAGGTCAGGGCGACAGGTCTGTAGTCATTTCGTCCTGAGGGTCCTGGTTTTTTTGGGACTGGGATGATAGTGGATGCCTTGAAGCATGCTGGTACATGGCATGTCTCCAGTGAGATGTTGAAGATGTCCGTGAACAGAGGAGGCAGCTGGTCTGCACAGTGCTTCAGTGCTTCTCTTAATGTCTAATTACCTAAAGTTCAAACATATGAGCACAAAGTTTTCTCACCTTCTCTGCAGAGTTACTGAAAACTGGAAGATATTCCACTAAATTCAAGTCACTTTTACTTTTTGTCATTTATAACCAAACTATTCTTCAGAGAATATGCAGAAGATCACTTATAAAAATCTGTGCTGGGCAATGATTGGAATTAAATGTGCTGCTATATTAATAAAATTCAGCTACCTTTGGTTTGCAAACGTTTTAAATAAGTTTTTTTTTAGCAGCTGTATTCCCTTCACACACAAGAAGTTAATAGATTTCTTTTAAATGGCATCTTAAACGTTCATGTAATAAAATCAATAATAATAATGGATTAGATTTACATAGCGCTTCACTTTACTGTAAATCTATTTTTCAGTCACTACTCATTCATACTTGGTGGTGGTAAGCTGCATGTGTAGCTGCAGCTGTGCTGGGGCGGTTTGACAGGAACGCGGCAGCCAATCTGCACCAACGGCCACTCGGACTACCATCGAACATTCAGACATTCATACAGGCAATGCCAACACTAGAGGCCAGGAGGGAGAAATGTCTTGCCTGTGATCACAAAGACAGAGTGAATGCAGGAGCAGGATTCAAACTGCCACACAAAATCAAATATTAATGAGAAAGAAGGATGGAAATTCAGGACTTATTTATTAAACAGGTCAGCATATAAATTTCACAGCTGTGTGAGGCCACCTTCATTTTGAACACCAGGGGGGACGATATCTGATAATGAATTTTAAGCCATCAGGTGTGTTTTCCTATGAGTGCAGTACATTGTAGTGTTGCTGTGACAGAACAGATATTTGTAGGAGTTGCAGTAATGCGTAAAGTATGTGCATCGATATGTCCATGGAGGAACAGACCTTGGCACAAAATGTGGTCTTAATGGCTGAGATAATGGTTTGACTGTCTCTTCAGAGCCAGGGAACAGCAATAACATACTTATCTGTGTTAATAAATGTTTTTTTTCATTTTTATATACTTATCTATTTTAAATTTAAGTTAATTAAAGTATTAACACTATTAAACCTGCAAAGGTCTAGTAAATATAAATAATTACATTCTTTAAAAAGCAGTAATGTGACTCCTAAAATATTCACTGTAAATTAAAACCAGTCAAACTCAAGTGCAAATGCCACTGTATCCATAGTAACCACTGCATAATGAACAATGGTTGCCAAGAAGTTATTTTGTGATATTGTGAACTAGATTAGGCCCTAGGAGATAAAGTCTAACCCACCAAAGTGATGGCAATGTAACCATGGAAACTGAGATGAGGGCTATGACAGAAATCAGTCCCTCTGAAAACTTTTCATCTTTGACTACATAATTCTTCAGTAATAAATACTGTTTTCAGCCTGAGATGAATGAGTAGTGACTCCTGCATGAACAATCTCACAATGCAATCATCCGAAATTTAAGATGGCAAACTGCTAAAACTTGATTTTGTACACAGTAACATTTTATAAGATGCTCAGATGAAACTGCATCACCATCAGAAAACAACACCACATTACTAGGATCTTTACTTAAACACACCTTTGTTTCCAGCGTGTTCTCGATCAGACGGATTTTCAGATCTGTCCTCTCCGTTGCTCTCATCCACCTCGGTCACTGTGGTGAGCTCTGGTTCGCTCTTATATAGCCTATAGTCAGGAGCCTGTAAATGAGAGGGAGGACAAAACAAGTTACAAGCAGCTTCGAAATAGCTGGAACATGGTGATCCGGTGAGATTAAAACACAATATACAGTTTGAAATTAAAAAAAAAAAGGTTTAGGTGTCGCAAAAACACAGCAGCAGGCATGTGACTTCAGTAGCAACATGGACATAATAATAAAAAACAGAAATGGTCACTTTTTAAATCCAGGAAGACACAGAGAAGGATGGCGATGTAATCAAATTAAAAAGCAAAAAAAAATACAAAAGGAAGGCTTTAGTGCAATTTAAAAAAAAAAACTTGAGGCGTGGAATAAAATGTGTGAAATAAAATGAATATGATCCAAACAAATATAATCCAAGCACATCACAGGGAGTTATGACAGGACGTGATGACACAGCTGGGGGGGAGGTCAACCGTGGGGTAAACAGGTCAACGAGCTTACGCTGTACGTGCTATTCCTGTGATTGGCCTTCCTGTCCTCTGGCCTGGGAAGTGAAGATGGGTGCGCACCAGCATGAGAGGGTAGAGGGGGCACGGTGGGGGGATTGGGCTCGTAGGACTGGGGTAGGGGTGGCCGTGGGGGTACCGAGTCTTCCTCCTGGGGATTATACAGGGCAGGAAGTATGGTGACACATGGTGCCACCCTGTGGGATCAGGGCAACAGCCATCTGGTACAGAGCAGTCCAGGCCCACAGGATCAGGCTAAGCAGCTGATTAGCCACAGAGGGCCCTCCATATGCTGTTACCGCTTGACTGACACATTTCTTCAGAGACCCCCCACCATTTATTTTGTCCAGGAGAATTTATTAAGTCTTCGGCTTAGGTGATGATTATCAGTACAACTGCAGGATACCTTTTTAGTTATACCTGATAATAAATAGGTTTTTCTGTCAGAAAACTGTGACAAAATACCTTTAAGCTTATTTAATTCACATGTGAAAGACTGGACTGAAACAGAGCCACATCTCTGAGAAGCTGGATTTAGACCTTTTTGCCACCTCACCTCATTTTTGTGCTTACTGAAGCCGGTTTTGGGTCCGTAGAAACCCATGCCATCGACAGCATTCCTCTGGGCTTTGCTTTTATTGAGGGCCTCCATCACATCCTGAATCCTCCACAGCTCTTTCTGTATGTGGACATGCTGCTGACTGGGAGGCTCCGTCTGAGTGCACACAGAAAAAACAAACGCTTTACTTCTGCGGTTAATGATGCAAAATTAACATGTATGTGGCGTAAGAAGATGCAAAAGGGAAAAAAGTAATGCGATAGTGCTCTGTGTGAAAAGGGGTCATTTTAATGCTGCAGTATGCAGATTGTGCAGATACTGATGTGTTTAACTTGTTCCAATGTGTAAAAAAATAAGTCTCAAAATGGTGGCAGCACAAAGGAAAGATGAGGTTTAAATGAGACTGGACAAATAGGAAATGGAAGGAAATGTAAGAGCAAGAGAAAGACAGTACCAGTCAAAATGTGTCCAAACCTTTAAATTAAACAGTAATTATCTCCCCCTGTCCAGACGCCATGACTCTGGTCTAAATGAACACTAGCTCTGACTCAGGCTGTTGGCACAGTTTTTTTCAGGCTCTAAACATCTCCCATGATGAAGGATAAGATAAAAGACAGACTTAATTAAAACCTGCACTATAATCAGTTCAGTCATCAATCACTTGCTGCGCTGCTTTGATTTCTCATTTAACTTTCTCTGCAAGCAGATCAGGGCCTTGGAGCAGAGATCCTTATTTTTTTTGCCCTAAGTAAAAAGCCGTCTCCAATGAGGTTGATTATATGCTGAGCTTTCTCTGACACTCTGCAGTAGCTAGAACAAAGTGGAAGGTGTGGGATCATACCTGTGGGCTTCCCAGTGCTTCTAGCTGCTCCAGCAGGTTGCTCTTAGCTAAAGTCACATCTCCCTCCAATTTTTCATATTCCCTCCACGACCGCTCCAGCTCCTGGTTGTGGGTGGGAAAGAAAAACATTGCTGTGAATGACGATGATAAACATCAGGATAGTATCAGAAATATTCATGAAAGATAGCATCAGTGCCCATGCAAGGTGCACGGTTATTGTCTAACACTTACACTTGTGACTCTAGAAAGCTCTCTGCAGGTGCTGAGGAGGCCACTCTGCAGCAAGTCTCTCTGTTGGATAACACTCTGCATGGCTGCCGGGTTGTCGGAGCCCAGCTCGATCTCCTGGCTGGCGGACAGAAGCGCTGTCTCCAGGGTGTGCTGAAGGAACATGTTTAGATAATTCAACATGTCATCTTTTAGATCAGTTAAGTCAATTAAACTCATAAAGGATCATTTATATGTGCAGCAGTGGAGAGAAGGGAAATACATGAAAATCTTTCTCATAGCGTTTTTTTCCCCTTATTTTTGTCTTACAAAAGTTCAAAACCTTTACTATTAAAGGGATTTTGGTGCTGATTAACAGGCAAAGGCCAACTTAGATCCAGTTTGCTCTGTTTTAAGTAATAAAGCACTGCTTTTGCTTTGCACGTTCAGAGTTTATAAAAAATCTTGCCCACTGTGTGTCATAGAACTACATTCACAGGCACAGTTTTAGGCTAAATTTACAAACTGCGGTGTTTATAAACCCCGTTGGATGATCAGTTTGGCCAGCTTTATGCATCTGTCCACATTTCACAGCAGTCTGTCTAAATCCAGATTACAGTGCTGTTAATAAATATGGTTCAGGGTTAGGGTTAGTGCTCACAAACCCTGAATAATTTTTTTAGAAATAGTATTTATAAACAAGGCTGCTGATTGCACAGAGTGCAGAGTTTGCACAGAGATGAGGAAACCACTGTGCATTGTGTTGATAAAGTTTGCCACTGCACTGTCTAATCTGCAGGGAAGGAAATTCAGAATAGACTAAACTATAACCATAGCTAGTTCTACAAACATAGTCCCTGTACATTTACAAATTAATCTCACAATCATATCGATATTAGGTATTGATAATTTCTTTGAACACACTGGAGGAAACTCCAGATAAGAAAAAAATGATGACTCTAAACAGTTGGAGATACATGTAAGTGTGCTGTGGGCCAGCAGGGTGTGTTTCTGATCTGTTTGCTCACTCTTTTACTGTAGTGTGTGCATAAAAACTGGAGAAACAAAACACTGCTGACTGCAGATGGTCAGATATGACACATGATTTTGCAATGTGGTTAAAACTGATAGCAGGAATTATATTTATAAGTAACAATTAAGCATAATTGTTTTTTTTTGTTTCCATCTTCTAAGCTAAACATGGGGATGTTCACCGTTTACACAACTTTAAAATGTGTTTTCAGTTTGTTTTTTTATCTTTCAAAATGCTACCACATCTTTGTAAGCATTGCTAACCTTGTTTTGTGTGAGGATGCAATGATGACACATGTGCAGTGTTACATTACCTTCTCTCTGTACAGCTGCTGGAGCTTGTCCTCCTGAGTTCTCACCAATGTATCCTGCTCGCACAATCTACTAAGCTTAGTCTGAAGACGAAACAGGAGAAAAGTTGTAACCACTTCATACGCTATGAAGCACCGAGTCAAAAAATAAGAGAACAATGTTGTGCTCACATCAGTATCCACCTCCTCTGGCATACTTGCATAGGCTTGTTCCCTGAAGTCTTCTGGACTCAACTGTGAAGACAGAAGGAGCATTAGACAAAGACAGTAAAATATACATATCAGAATGTGGAAATCTAATGCAGTGTCATTACTAGGCTCTCGCTGAGCTATTGGATTTGTTCTTGAATATGAATTCACATTTCACTTAATCAGACAATGTACATAACAGAACCTACGGTGGAAAAGCAGCCAGACTGAACATGATCTCTGTCATTTTTTCCCATCAGCAAACACATTAAGTTTATTGGAATTGCAAAAAAAAGGCATATAAAATAAGTTGTCGGTGCCTAAGCTGTGTCCATAAAGTGTTTTTTCTTCAGCATGGCGAAACACACCAAGGATCCTGTGTCTGGTTTTATCAGACTGATGAATTAAAAAAGTATTTAAAAAAACAAAAAACAAAAACCCAACAAAAAACAAGGGCACAAGTCTTCTTTTGAACTAAAGTTATATACAGAACAATTTCAGACAGGTAATTAAGTTACTTTAATCCACACAAAAGTGGTACAAATATCCTTGTATTAGTACTATTCAAACAGGGGATGGTATTTCATCTGCATTGGATTCCATGTTTCCAGAAGATTCCCATCTCACACATGTATTCATCCACATGACAGCTCAAAAATATAAGGACAGGGATGTAGTTCTGCATTTAATTTGTGCTCACATTAGATATGAAATGACAACAAGGGGCATAATATAATTTACCTTCAGAATTCAACCACATCAAATATGAAAGAGCACATCTGAGTGGCATGTACAGCCTTGATTCCTTTGGCTGTGAAATGTATGAATGATTCGGAAAGATCAATAAGAAACCTTTAAAGGTCAGATGTTGCCTTTTAACATTACAGATACGATGTACTTTCCAATCCAATGTGACCTAACTAACAAAATAACACAGAACAACTGCCTGCCCAAATACTTTGAGGCTCAGAGGCAACATTCCTCTTTCACACCTGCAGTCTTTCACACTAATTTCTCCACACGGTTTCTTTAGTTGAACCACATGGTACAATCAAAGCAGCGAGAACCACATGGCATTCCACACTGAACATGCAGACTCTCCCACAGATAACTTCTGGGAGCTTCCATGTGGCGCAGTGTGGACAACAAGTGACATGAAGAGGAGGAGGAGGGAGACAGCTCAACAGGTGGGAATGCAGCTGCAGTGGAGCCGGTATGGCAATGAATGGGTGAAGAGGAGGGTGAGGGCTGCCTTCTGCAGCACTTTGACCCCGTTACTTTCCATCAACAGAATGACAAGAGGAGGTGAGGAGGGGGATGAAGTCAAGTCTTGAACCCCTGATACTTACATCTAAAGAGAGCTGGACTGACTCACAGAGGATGTGCATTAAAAAAAGTGTCAGGAAAGCATTGAGAAGACATGGACTGTTTGTGTAATTGACTAAACCGGAGTACTCAAGCACTGTAAGAAGATAAACATGAGAAAAACTTTATATCATTGCACTTAATTTCTCCAAAAGCAACCTTCTGCCTATTTTAACTTGGGAAAATGTTTTTGTGATGAACTTACAAGTTGGTAGCTCAGCTAAAAAGACTAAAGGCATTTTGCAAAACGCTGCAAAAAAAGAAAAATAAATCTGACCCAAACCGTGGTACACAGAAAGAAAATAATGATAAGTAAGGTATACACGGTTTGCTACTCGAATGATATAGGTATCTTACCTTCTACCCATAGTTTTAACTCCACTATTAGCTCAGTGTTTCAAGTATATCTGAATGCAACCCAACATAAAAACCAGAGAATGGAGGGACAGCAGAGTGTAGAAACATCATAACACTATTTTAAAAGTCATGTCCAGATGAACATGACTTCTCAGAATAGCAAGATAACAGTCAGAAGCAATGGATGGGGAGGTGCTGGCATATCAAACGATACAAGGAGACCGGTTTCAAGATGCTGTGAGGACTTGGACATCGAAGGAGGAGCATTGCAAAAACAGACCAAAAGAGAACAACAGCGACTGGTGAGCATGAGGCGGAGCAAAGCCTTAGGCTGGCCTTACTTGCTGGTAAAGTTGAGGCCTCGGGGCAGAGTTCTCAATCAAAGCGTGAGTCATGGCGATTAAAGGCTCATTTTCCTTCATCTAGTCCAGTGTGGAGAGGAGCAACACAGCAAGTGTCAGAAAGTTTGTAGCAGTGCTCACTGCTGAGACAACAGCCACAGTGTGATTACACCTCACTCTTTCTAATGAAGCAGATTCAGACAGAAAAAAATGTGCATCCAGGGAGCACAGGGATGGATGCAGCCCCAAGAAGCAATAAGAAATACTTACAAACAGGATCAGGAACACATTTTAGTGTGAAGACCTTAGAAGCTTATTTCTTTGCCCTTCCTTTAACCTCAATTTAATATAGTGATGCAGATAAAGCAAGCGTGACTGTTTACTGTACAGCCCTATATGAGTGAGTAGATGATAAATATGAGTGAAGAGACAACTGTTCCTCTGTGATTACATAAATCTGAGGTTTGCTTTACCATGTTTATCATTAGAAATTTGTTTGTGTTTTTCTGATGTGAACAAATCAGAAAATGAAGGTCCAAATTTATTTGCAAGCACTAAAGCTTCTGTGGTTGTACATGTGGCAGACAAAAAGCTTGCAGACTTCCTACCATGTTACAAAAAAAATGCAGGGTACAGAGATAAGTTAACGTAGCTGACAGTGGCTTTAGTGATGAATGAATAAATTGGCCCATTAAGAGAGAGATAATGTATACATAGACTGCAAAACATCCAAATAAAGCTAATAAGTTAAATACATAATGCCGGATGTGTTGTACTCATAGCAGCTACATGAGGGAAGAATAATTCTAATGTCTTCGATGATTTAAATGGGCGTCACAAAACTTCATATGAAAAGTTCAAAGGCAGATCTGAACGGTAAATTCACATCCTAAATCATCTGGTTTTAAATTATTTAGAGCTAAATGTATTTCTGATCTCCATGTGTGTTTGGGCCTTCGTAAGACAAACTAAGATAAGCTGCTCTCACTTGTCATGCACCTTATTTGTGGAATGAACTCTTAAAGAAAGAGAAGACTGCAGTAACTGAGGCTTAACCGTTTCCTTCTTCTCATTGTATCTGATTAATGTACCATTTACTCTGCTTAATTCACTTGTGCTTTTTATGACTTGATAGTGTAGCATTGCATGCATCATTAATATATCCTGTCTGTGACATTAATGTGAAGCATTCTGAACCATTCTGTGCCTAAAATATCTGCACAAATATGCCAAAAAGTATTTACACCCTTCACCTGATTTTGTTTGCATCAAAAAAGTCTTATAGTTAAAATATTTTTTAAATCCTTTTTAAGTTTTAATATCCATTTTTTCAAAACATGGTGCAGCCCTATTAAAAAAATAATTTGAGCTCTCACTACTGTGCGAGATAACACTGGTTCATGCTATGAACTCCTGCATATTAAGCATTAAACAATTAAACAAGAAGTTAGTTTGGCATCACACTAGTCAAGCTGCTGATGAACACGCTAACAGCAAAGCATTTACTGAGTTTTGTTTGCCGCTAAAGAAAAAAGGGCATTCACTCATGCATCACCCCACCTGATTGTCCAAATACATGAGGTTCCTTTGGAGGTGATGGGAGAGAATGTCGTTCTAGCATCAGCAGCGGAGGAGAGGAAAGAGAAGGCAACAGGATAGTGAGACAAAAGAAAGAAGGCCTGTTCTCTCGCTGAGCATCTTTCTTACTTACTAATCACAACAGCAAGCCCTGTACCCAAATATATCCAGAGAAAAGGGAAGCAGGACAAGTCAAGGTGAAGAAAACAGGTCAGGTATCAGGTGTACGATAGGAGGTAACAGGCTGAATCTACTACTGCATCTCCATTATGACAAAATGGTCACATGCAGTGCTGACCGAGTGCAGGCAAAATAAAAAATAAAAATGTTAAGCTTAGGATGAAATCCGCCTCAAATGACTGCACAACAGACTTGGAGCATCTTTGGTTGCAGTGGTACAAAGTAATTTGTACTGCAGAGGTTAAAAACTATGACAACAGCCCTTCCACTTCAGGCCAAGCTGATTAACATTGTTTCAGATAAGATCTGCAGTTTAGCTTCTTGGACGAGTATTAAAGTGCAAAAATCCTGAATTAAAATTCATTTATGCCAACGGCCTCAACCTTTCTGATTCAGTGGTTATTTATAAGCTTGCCAATGGCTTGAACTTTCATTTCCAGCTAACATCTGCTCTGACTCTTTTGGAGTACATAATGACATTCTCAACTGCTCGCTCTGCTAAAATGGATCAAGTGTAATGAACTGATGAACTTCGCTGCATCGCAAGCTGGTTGTAAGATGATTCTGAAACCAGTAAAAATCCTGCTGTAGTATGTTTCTGCCATGAAATCAGCCATGCAAAAAAAACAACCAAATCTTCCAGATCGAGATGTATGATGGAAGTGGGCAAAGATGGCCATCAAACCACACGCTACAAAATACGCCTGTAGCGACGTGTCCGGGGGCCTGACCTTTGGGTTGTTGCCATCCATGTTTAGTTGCATAAGCTGTGCTACAGTGTGCTCCCGGATACTGTTTAGCTCTGCCTGCTGCCGTCGCAGCTTTATCAGCAGCAGTGTCAGTTCCTCGGGCTGCAGGGAAGGGAGGTGGGAGGGGACACAGTCACAACGAAACAGGGACACATCGCAAAGGGGGAGGGAGGAGGAGAAAAGGAGAGAGCACACCAGGATCGGAGATTAAGAGGCATTAGGATCCAAACTGATGAGCATTTCCTGTTGTTGGGTTTTCATGCAGTTCAGGACCACAAGAGTGTACGGGGTGCTATCACTGTGGGCCGCATGCAACTTCTTTATCTTTCTCAAACCAGAGGAGGTGGTATTTATCGCAGGATCCAGGTGGCTGAGGTTCCTGCTCCATCAGAACATAACATAACAATTACCCTGACATGGACTAAACATTGTGACCGACAGGGTTTTTAAGTCCCCACTGGTGTGAAGTGACTCTAAGGAGATCCTGAAGTGGACATATTGTAAAATGTAAAACTGAGTTCGGCCAAAAAAAGTCTCTGATAGTCCTGCTATGATGGGAGGAAAGAAGGAGGGCGGGAGGTATTGTGAAAAGAGAAGGTCCAGTCAAACCCAGCTTCAGCTGAGTTGCACAGTGATCTACACCCGGGTAGACACACACACACACACACATACACACACACACACACACACACACACACAGACACACACACACACACACACACACACACACACACACGCAAACACACACGCAACAAGGGGACAACTTTAAAGGAAGGCTTACAGTTTTGCCTTGGAGTGACTGGGCAGTGATAGTTTGGATTGGGATCCCTGCAGGCATGGACCGCCTATCAGGTGTGTAGCCGTACTGCAGAAAAAAGGGTTCACATGTCAAATACACCTTCAGTACAAGTTAAGGACATGTACTAAGTGGAACTGACCTGTATCTAGATTTTTTATGACTTGTAGTTGCATTAAGTTTTTTTTTTTTTTTTTTTTACCTCTGGTCACTGTTCATGTAATAAAACTTCAGCTCACACTAACGAGCACTGACCTTGTTGATTTGCGGCCTGGTCCGTCTTTCCATACTACTGTCCCGTCTGTAGACGGGAGAAGCTACCTCTGAACAAGCATTGGCCATGTTGTAAGACCGCATGGGAGAGTACCCGCCGTACATGGACAGGGAGCCGTGGGAGGGCGACGGGGGGATGGAGTGACTCGGAGCAGCGTGCTCGGACAAGTTGATCATAGTTTTGGGACTGGCGACGTTGCTGTAGATCCCTGAATGTCTGCTGTAGGCCTGTCTCTGCTGCCACTCGTACAACTGCCACATGGTGTCGTCTCGCATGGAGCGGCGTTTGTCCATTGCGGACGGACCAAGGGCCTGGTCATACAAAGATGGCGACATGCTGCAGATGCTTTCCCGCTGCGCCATACTATTCCTGGGCATGCTGCGGTAGCCGTCTCCAAAATGAGGCATGTAAGGTACCCGGTGGCTGGGCATATTTCGAGGCAGTGTCTGGTATGACGTGATGCTGAGGAAAAAGACAAAAAGAAAGACCTTATTTACTTCACTCTTAGACAAACCTTAAGAAAACTTTTTGAATCTGTATGTGTAAACATATATCATCGGTTGTTTACATCTTTAGGGAAGTGAGAGAACCAAGAGCCCATCTCGTACAAACTAGACTTTCCCAGTGACAAACAACGTTTTAAAAAACAAAACTTTAACTGTGAGTTCAAAGTCAGAGAGGCTGGCATCGTGGAGAGCACTTCATATTAAGACTCCCTGACAGATCGGGGTTAAAATGCTCACTGGTCTGTAAAACCCCACCGGCAGTATTACAAAAAAGGCATGTGACTCCATGGAAACCAAGTATCATTGCGGATGGGATGCATGCAAAGACAAACAGACTGTTGAAAGAGACGTTGAAAGAATGGAATATGTGCATGCTTATCACAGTGAAGCACTAAGTAAATAAGTCCTGAGGCCTTTTGGAGTATTATCCATGATCCTCTTTTTAAATTGATGCCTTGCTCAAATCGGGTGCGCACACTTCTTAAAATAAACTTAATCTTGGAGTGAGTGGGGGCAAAGAGGCACAGCTGTGTGAATTAAAAGCGCAAGCCTGGCGAAGATAAATGGACAGACAAAAAAACAGAGCAGCTGACGGTTGAGCAGACGGACAAGTGAAGAGAGTGAAAGTTTTATCTCCATCAATTAAAAATGGGATTTTCACAGCAGGGCCAGGGAAAGGGTGCCATTCAGTCTGTTTATCCCCCCTCCTGCTCACTGGTACAATAGTTTAGTGTGTAATGTCAAATAGTTTACTCTGTGATAAAAGTGTGAAAATCCTCTTCCAAACAGAACAGTGTTGGAAGGACACGTTAAAAATGTATGGAAAACTCTGAATTTTCATGTTAAATGTATTTTAGCAGTAAAATGCTGAAAGAGAGACCTCATGTCTCAAAATGATGATGACACCAAGTTAACCTAAAGATTTATTTCTCACAGTTACAGTAGGATAAGACCGCTCCCTTATAGAGCATCCTTTTACAAATGGAAGAATAATTTCTTCTGTTGCAAAGGAGACATTTTGCAGTTCCACACTTTTATAGATTATGAACTAAAACAATTAGATGGAGATTAAACCAACCTCCTGGTATCATCATCCTGGCTGCGCCCTCGCTGTGCACGGACCCACTGCTCCAGCTGCTGCATAGAGCTTGTCCTACTCAGGGTGCGGTCCGGCTCCTGGGTGGGACTTTGGCGGGAAGGGACTCCAGTCCGATCAGCTGGACACTGCTGTCGTGAACCGTTGATCTGCGGGCTGTAGCTGGACCTGTCAGTCTCAACCTGAGGCTGCGGCGAGGACATGTTAGCCTTGACGGTCGCTGCCTGCGCTGGCTGCAGTTTGATGCTGTTGATCTTGGTGAGCGGACGCTCACGCTCCACCCCGTCCTTCTGGAAGCCATAGCGCTCGGCGTCGCGCTGCTTCCTGTCCTCTTCTTCTGTGGCGGAGGGGACTGCTGCGCTGCGCTCTCGGTCGACCTCTCGGTTGCGTTCGTTGTTTTGGATTTCGGGCTGTGTAAGAGGCAGCTTGTGGTTGGCAACATGGTTGGTCTCTTGTGGTCCACAGTCCTCTACTTTTAGCTTGTCCAACCTAAAAAAAAAAAGACAAGAGTTTGAAGAACAGGAACACTAACTTACCTTGTGTAGTTAAAAGCAAGAGATAGAAAGACGACTACATTAAATATGCAGCACTGCGTTCTCCTCCCCATGTAATATAAAAGGAATTCAGACAGTGGATTGGGTGCGTATAAAATATACTGTAGACCTAATGCACTACCTTTGTATATTATGCTAAAAGGGGAAGCCTGAAGCTAAACTAAAAGTCCAGAGTTAATGAGGGAAGTGCATAATGTCTCTTCCAGCTGCCAGAGAAAGCTGTGCGTGTGAAAGGAAATCAGATATCTCCAATAAAACCCAGCCTCCGCTGAGGCCCATCTAAAAAGGTGGCGCTCAGACCCCAGATCCATTTGTGACTCCCTTTTGCCTCCCGTCTAGAAGACCCTTCTACCACCCTGTAGTCCCCTGGGAGGCATTGAGAGGTAATAAGAACAGTTACTCCCTGGCCGTAGACAGATCCAAGGTCACAACTTCAAAGTTGAGCAAATTCCCCTCAGTAGCACGGCTCACTTGGTTAGCAATATGAGGGCAGCAGAGAAGGAATTCCTTCAGAATTTCCACTTATATACTTTTAAATAGCAACACTAGTCACGTAATGTCTTCTACAGCTTTCTGTGACTCTGCTAACCGCACAGAGTGCACACACAGACCTGTGGAAGGTCTGTGTCTATTTAGCTCGACTTGTTTTGGAGAGACTGGAGACACATGAAGACAAATGAAAGCTGAAATGGAGATACTTTTTTTCCCCTTGTTCATTGTAACGGTGTGATACTGAGGCATCCCATTTAACAAAGCAATTTAGTGGATTCCAGGCACCACTGCTCTGTGTAATTACACAGCTCCTAACCATTATGCCTCTGCTGGCCCGTGTAAAAAGAGGGCATTAGACGGGCGGGCTGCCAAATGACAGACATTTAAAACAGTTTTAAAAAAGAGACAGAGAAAAAAAAAAGATCCTATCCTGATGAATCAGTGAGGCTGATCAGCCAGTGCAGCTGTGCATCCTTTCAACCACCTGCAACATGCATCCTCAGTACAGACTTGCCCACGTGCACACAGTGTTCTTCTGTGTGTTTACTTTGTAATAAAACTTTGACAGTAAAAACAGTTGCATAACATGAAAGAAAGTTGCAGCCTGAGACCAGAAAATGTCAAAAGTGGGTGTTGGGCTGCTGCCAAAGACCTTAACAAGCTTAGCAGAGGGATTTGAAAGAACTGGCTTCCAGCACAAATGTTGAAAAATGAAAAAAAGAATCCAGGGTGGAGAAATGAAGCAAAGAATGCAGAGTCATTAGTGTTAGTGTAAAGAAATAATCCTCAATTGCCTTTTTTTGCCATTCAAAAGTGACACAGCCCTCTGAGTAAAAAAGCCTAAATTAGCGAAGCTTTAATAGTACAAACCTTTTGACTGGCTCTGAGTGCACGAGTGCAGCGTCTGTCATGACTTTCATCCAAGATTCCATCTCTTTGGCTGTGTCTGTGCAAAAATAGTACGTCCGCATGTTGGGATGTGTGGCCTAACAGGATGAAGGACAGGAAGAGTGATGCACAGAGGTCACCTGAAGGGGGGAAAAAAGGGAAAATTATGATTCCAACTACTTCCGTCCACTGGTAAACCAAGGTTACATAGGTTTACATAGGGAAGTGTGAATGTTATTGTAATCCATGTTATTCTTAATAAACACGGGTGATCAGAAATAGTTAGCAAAATTGTCCTGGCTGTGGCCATCTGTGCCAAACAGATAAATCAAATCCTTGAGTCACTTAAGTTTCACGCATACCACCAGATTAGGGTGGAAAATCTGCCTGATTCAGTACTGTAGGACTTACCATGCGATGAATTGTAAGGATAACACATTGTTCCGTTGTTGCTCTGTTTCCTCGCAGTGAACAAACCCATATATTGTTAAAGCCAAACAGAAAGAGAATGAGACAGATTGTTAGTGATTCACCTCAATATCCTGCTTATCCATGTCTTTAAAAAAAATCAGGAAAAGCACTGTTATTTCTCTATTTTGCCCTAAATAGCCTTGAAAACATTTTAGCCACAATAGGAGTCAGGAGACTAAGAATGAGGGAAACCAAGTCAAAGAGTCATCCCATTCCTGAATTTAACTGAAGCTGTGCTCAGGTTTCCCCGTTTCTCTTTCGGCTTGAATATAAGTTGGAAAAGGAGCCGGTTGTGTGGTTGGAGAGACCTTGAACAGACTCTTGGGCGTCTGTGTTTAGCAGCATTTGGCAGGACAACTTTGTTGTCTCTATGGGTTTATGAAGAATGCACCAATTCTATACACAGCACCAAAACGTTGTCGAAATACGCCGTTTCCCTATAACTATCACAGTCAGTCACATGACATGCTTTGCTCTACTATTCATGCAACTTTATTGTCAATCAGCTGAAAGTCACTTCTAAACTAATAGACACTCATTCTGGTTTATTCAGAGGGAATAAAAGCATACACTGACCTTGAAAGCATATTTTCTATTAATGTGATCATCAACAGACAACATTGATATACGAAAGCTTGGTAGGAGAATGCTGCCGAGTATCCCCTCCTCTTTCTCATCTGCAGAAAGAAAACAACAAGTTAGGGGCCACTTTCACAGGTTCATCCATTTATGATGTTTTTCCCAGCTGTCAGATCAAACTGTGATGAAAATAAATAAATAAGGGAGTAAAGATTTGGACAGATGAGGTAGGGACACGGTAGAAGCCAATCAGTGGAAAAGATGAGGAGCGATTCCTATGCAGCTAGAATGCTCTAATCCTCTTTCTGTTAATAGGGTACCACGTTGACAATGGGCCACTCTCAAAGGGAGATTAGATTGAGTCTCAAGTTTTAAGCAGAGTAGCTTACCCTCCCAGTGTTGATATAAGCTAACTGCAGTTAAGCTAAAGAAAAATGCAAGAAAACAAAACATAAGCCCTTAATACACGTGAGCTTATGGTTGCTGGCAGGTGTGAACGTCTCTGTGGGTAAAATTCTCCTAAGATGGAAAAGAAATATTTAGGAAAAGTAGTATCTGGTCTCTGATAGAGCTTCTTTTCCCACAGCAAGCATCAGCAACCCCCTGTCCTAACATTTGGTTATTCATCAAATCCTTTTCTTAGACTCTTTTTCTAAAGCTCAAAGGTGTCTACAGAGCAGTTTCTGAAGCCAAGCGTCATTGTGGGGGATCTAACGTGTACAATAATAATCTGATAATATCATATAACAGTTGTGATTAGTTGAGACAGCAGAGTCCACGACCTTTCTGCCTACTCTGGAAAACGGTTTCTCTACATATCCATCTGGATAAAGCCCATTGGCGGGCTGCTGTCTGTGGCTTTTGTCAGCCAGTGGGCGGAAAGAAGGCGACAGGAATGGCAGATGCCAGAAATAACACAGACTAGATGTCATCCCGATCATCACAACGGATGACTGTATCTGCATCAAGCAGCAGCACTGGGAAATACAGACTAGTACCTGTAGTCTGTTTATCTGTAGCTTCACTTCCAACAGTAGACCAATAGTTAGCCTAGCTGGACCTGCATGAATTTCATTTTTTTTCCCAATGAGAAAACTCTTTAACGTTCTCTGCATTCAGCTGTGCCAGTATGAGAACTGTGTGAAACAGGGTGAAAAATGTAGTCAGTGGTAGCTCTGTCAGCAGCGAGATAGTCAAACGACACAGTCACATCAACCACTAATATCTTCCTAGTCAGCAATTGTTGATAAAGGGAAGTTTTAAGGGGAGCCAGATTTAATAACAGGGCAAAAACTGAAAAACATTAAAAGTCTGCTTCCACTTCAGTGACGGTTAATACTACAATGACAAAATGACAAACAACATCATCACTTTAATGAGGAAATTCAGTGAAGATTGCAAATATTAGCAAAACAAACTTAGCTTATTTCACTTGAATTTCGAACAGAAAAAGCAGCATCATGCCGACGAAATTGAGTCATAACTTTAGGTTACTTGCGTAACCCCAGTTCTCTGAGTAGCATGAGTGAGTGTCTCACTATGTGAACGCACTGCGCATGACCTCAACAAAAGCTCTTATTCCACTCTGCCAGCCCTGATTGGCAGTGTTGGGGAGTAACGGAATACAAGTACCGCCATTACGTATTTAGAATACAAATTATGAGTAACTGTATTCCGGTACAGTTACTATTTTAAATCTGGGTATTTAGAATACAGTTACTTTTGTAATACAATGAGAATACTTTTGCCCCCACATCTCCAAATAAATAAATAAATAAATAAATAACTTATTTGGGACAATCGCCATGGTGTTGTGTTGGCTATCCCATAAATCCCAGTAATTAAAAGCGCTGCACGCTCCCTCTGCAGCAGCATCACAACAGCATCACGTGCGGTCAGGTATGATTCAGACACGGAGCTAAAGGGGCTGGATTCAAAACCACGGCCAAATCCACCGAATCAAGTGATGGAAAAATGCATTTACGTCCTGGAAATTCAACCAAGTTTTTACAAAAGGAGCAGAGTGAAACCTGACGGTGGTATCTGTGAATGCCTGTCATCAAGCAACTAGCTGTGTCCACAGACTCAACCTATAATCTGAACACTTTAAAGTAAGTCATTTTTTATTTTCTGTTTGTTGCCTATAGCTTTGCTTTTTAGTGCACTTTTGACAGGCTAAAGGGGCTTCACATGACAATAATTCTGCACTACAGAGTCTTAGCTGACATACCAGAGCTTTTATCGTCTAAGCTAACATTTAGCTAACATTTAGCATTGTTAGCTACTTAACTTGTGCTGTGCTTACACTAAGCGATTTTCAGTCTCAGACTAAACCCGAAGGTCTGTAAAATCTGATGAGTTGTACTGGAGTCGCAGCTGCGCCCCGCGGTCCCGATCGTTGAGTTAATGTGGTATTCTGCACTGTTATACATCAGTCTCTTGTGTTTAATGTTATCGCAAGTCACAGCGATGAAGCCGCTGTGATGAAGGCAGATCAGATGCAAACCCCCAGAGTCCTTTTGTTGCGACCATAGATCGTATGAAAAAGAGGTTACGACACACTTTGAACAGAGCTGTTGGTTATACAAAGTTGCGAAATGCATAAACTTTACTATAGTGGTCACGTGACTCATGAAAAAAAACCCTGCGCTGTCATGTCACACCCAGTTTATGGTCTCACCACAGAACAGGCAGCAATCAGCAGCATGTGCTGCTGCACGTTTGTCTCCGAATGTTTTAGGGTTAGAGAGAGCATGATGGGAACAAACAGCATGATGCATAAATGCTGAAAGAGTCTAGTTATAGTCTTAGTAAATGTTGATGCTGTAAGAGTAGACTGAGACTAAAAACTGTCTTTAAA
>JAVQJG010055442.1:0-25450 GCA_036024015.1 Craterocephalus amniculus | reverse complement strand
AGCTTTTGTGTGACGCTTTTTCTTCGCTAAGGGGTTTAACTTTCATAATTTGACTCCGGATCACTAAGGGAACGCTATTACTGGCTGATCGGAGTCTGGACGTTCCAAAAATTAACCAGGTAGAGAAAGCGCGTCACACCAATGCTAAAAAAACTAGCCGCTTTTGTAAACTAAAATGCCCTGAACTCGTACATATGCGCAATCAATGAGTCGTTAATTGTAATGAAATTACCCCTTTTAACAAATACTATACCACGTAGAAAACCATTTTTCTTAGAAAGAATAAAATAATATCCTGTATAGTTCCTTTAAGTTAAAAATCTTGGGAGGGAAAGCGAACTTTTAGATGATTTTAAAAGTGTCAGTGGCTAAAATGGCATCATCAGACATATGTTTTGGACCTGAACTATTCACTGCTTTATGCACCGTTGACAAAATGTAGAAATCAGTTCAGTTATCAATGAAGTAATGGAGTTTTTGTGTTAAAATGTAGCCTTTTTGTCTGTGATGAAAAGTCTGATGAAAAGTGGTAGGTTTTGCACAATATTAAAATCCACACACTACCATCTCCATGTTCTTCATGTGTATGTATGGATATTTTCTAGTGTATGTGGTTAGAATTTTTCTTAAACATATTTTTCTCTCCATCTTCCAAATCTGTCACTGCATTTTCTTTTTGTCATGTCTCACACTTGTCTCGCATGCTTTCCTTTAAAAGTTGTCCGATGCAGCTATTGTTATATTTCAGAAAATTGACAACAAGCCCAGATTAACTGATACCAATAAAGTTGGACTGAAAGAAATTACTCATTAACAGCTAAAATAAGTCAGCCATCTTCATTATTGTTAATGTCTAAAGCTTTTAAGTCTTATTCTCCAAATTTCAGTCTGTTGATTTGGACCATTTTAATCCAAGATGTCTGAACTGGTTTGGAGTCTGCGACTTAAATTTATTTCTACTCAATTATGTCCAAACGCCAGTTTAGTTGCAGCCGTGAGTGTTAGTCATACACAGTTTATATCATGTTTTTATATACAGATATGTGATGCGTCATAATGCGTTTGCCATCTATCTTTCTGCACAGAAAAAAATGAAGAACAGTATCCATCATGAATAAGGTCACACAAGTTTATCCTCCTCTGTTAATCTAAATAGCATACACACTGATACAGGAGCAAGGCAACATGATGTTCGGCGTGTTTCTAATCAAAAAGACAAACAAGATCTGTGCAGGTGCTCGATTCAGGCTTTGTTGAAAAAAATCATCTCTTTATCAGTGTGAGAAACACTAGCTGTAACTCAACAGAGACGCGCTAATCTGTCAAACTCCGCACTGACAAAACTGCACAGGTTTCTGTAAACGGCTGCAGCTCCTGAAAAAATAATGTTAATCAAAAATAATATTTGACAAGGGAATAAAGACGTGTTTTTTAGCAGAGCGCTTTGGGCACGTCAAGAATGTTTAATTAAACTTTGTCAAACTAAACAAGATCGAGGAGAAGCCTGGTTTGCACTGATTAACATCACGTTTATCACGTCTAGTCAATCAACTCAGCGCCTTGTTAGATTTTCTCCTCTTCTCGGCACATAGAGTTAGCCAGGTAGAAGGGAAAATATGAGGAATTAAGACGATTTATGCTTTGATAACTCAATTTTTCTTGAAGGAGAAAACAATGCACCTTGAAAGCTACAATAGTGTGATTTAAACCTTTTTTCAGTAGCATTAAATTTAACTGGGGCAAATGGAGTTCTAGGGGAGATGTCCTGGGAAGAAGGGTTGTACTGTGGACTTTGCGGTACTGATTTCTGATTGGTCAAATGACTTCTACATGATTCCACTTCTCTGTCTCTGTTATCTTATATGTAATATAAGATATCTTAGCTGATCCAAGCTTATACGAATAGTTCATTAGTAAAAAAACTCAATCATTCATGCTTGTTCAGTCAGCTGAGAGGACTTGGCATGCACTGCTAGCTGTGGTCAGGCGAGCTTGAGAATGAAGGACGGTAGAGAGAGTACGATGAAAAGTCTATCTTTGTTTTATAGTGGTTACTTTGTAACATACAAATGAAGAGAAATGAAATATGCAACCAAAGCATGCTTTTCTTGTCCATGTGTCTGTGTACACTGCAGGGGTAAGATCATTTACACTGACTGTGGTGGACTTTTTCTGGCCCTGAAACTTAGACCTTAGTGGAAATGCAAAAGACTGAAATCATCATTTAAAACTGTTTCCTCCAATAGCGTGCGTGACATTATGTTGCCTCCGTGTAAAACTTGTTAGATAAATGTATTCACCGCACCAAATATTGGAGGAGCCCTTCTTGGTCTCAGACTGGAGACTCAAATCTCAGATTAGCCCGTCTTCCAGGCTGCAGGAGGAGTGCTGCAGGAGCACACTCCCTCTGGGTGGCAGCGATCTCTGAGACTGGTACTCAGGATGGGCCAGGCTGCCTTTCATGTTGCACTGAAAGGGGGTCACACTGGCTCAAAGGGTTGTGAGTACTCCTGCGTGTGAAGCTAAACATTTCAGCAGTTTTTCATTTTTCTTGGCCTGATGGGAGCAAGTCTAGCTGTTGGGTTTCTTTGGCAGCCAAACATTTCTCTTCAGCCTAATCTACTAGAAATTTTAACCATTTTGTTCAAAGATTTTGAATTTTGCTTCTGAATTGGGCATTATGTAGTCCTGCTAGCAGCACATATGATACAGTATTGCTTATAGTAATGCTTTGCAGCTTTCAGTAATCCTGTTTAACCAAGTAGGGGAACATTTTGAGTTCTGAGAAATGGATCTGAGTTCTGGTGAAAAGACAGACAATTAGATGCTGTTGGATTCTTTTTGCATTGCGGTGGAAGACAGTAGCCGTGCTGTTGGTGTAGTAAAATCCAGCAGCCCTCCTCTGGTTATTCGGGATCAATTATGTACAGAGGAGCTGAGTGTCTACAAGACCGGGGCCAGAGAGCCAGACAGGACCAAGCAAAGCACTATTGTGTGGGCGAAAAAAGAAGCAATAGAAGGATGGGGCATAAGAGGGTGAAAAAAACGAGAAGAAAGAGAGACTGACAGCAGACAAAAAAGGACCAGGGAGCAACGAGGGGGAGCCGAGGGAGGGAGGGATGAGGGAGTGGAAAAAGAGGAGGCAAAGCAACAGAGGAGTGAAAGAGAAATGACTTGAGGGGTTGAGGGATGGGGAGAGAGGTGAATAAAGCGGGAGTGAAAAGTATCAAGGCAGCGAAGAAGAGAGAACGGAGTGAAAGCAGTTGGAAAGCGGAGGAGAGAGAGAGAGGGGAGGATGTCACCCATGGCTGCCACTCATCACTCACAGCTTAATGATGCTGTTTTTTTTCTCCCCCCCTTCTCTCATTTCTTCTCCGTGGGAGAGACGGGGGGTGGGGGGTGGGTATTCGGCCTGCACCCAATCAAACGGGGTCGTACAGAGTTCACAACCTCCAGGTGGGACGGTCCTCCACCGGGGAGGAAGTGTCGTGTGTGTGGCTGCTCGGCAAACGGTCTCTGGAACAGGAGGTGAATTAGAAAGCGAGTTTTAAGGGTTTGGACTAAATCTAATTATAGGTGAGGAGAAGGTTAAAAAAAAAAAAAGAAACGAGAGAGAGAAAGCTCGTCGGAATGAAACACGGCGTACTGCTCTGAGTTCATGCAGATTTTCATACTTGACAGTCTTGTAAACACGGCTGAGGTTTTGTTTTGCTGTCCTGTCAGCTTCTCAGTTTGCTTAAGGTTCAAATACTTTGATAAAAGTGTGTGATCATCCAGGTACATGCGTGTTAGAGTGTGTATGTCTGCGACAGAAATCTCCTTCACCCTTTCCATCCGTGAGGGACTGGCTTGAGTTTTGTATCACTTTGTGCATCTGTGTGTGTGTTTGCGTTTAGCTCCCCTTGTCCTCTCACTCATTCCCATTTCTGGGAAGCTTCAGCCGTTTAAAACTCAAACGGCAGGATTTTTCCCTCACTCTCCTCCGCACACCAAATTTGGGGAACAGCTGGGGCGGCCATGGCGATGATTTGTCTCCCTCTACCCGTCTGCCTGACAGGTTGAGAGGATACACACACACACATACACACACACACACACAGACACACACATGAACATGTACTCACATCTACTCTGGGAGACGCAGACACTCACTTTTAAGTGCATACACACACACACACACACACACACACAATTAAACACGCTAAGTACTGCAGACAGACAGGCACAAACACACATGCATGGACATAAAAGTAGACACCGTTATAAGAGGCCGTGTTCTCAGGGTGCTGCCAAAACACTCTGATTTCCTTTAGCCTGGGCGGCCATACATCAGCTCAGGGCCTCCCAGCCCGGATGGCAGGGGCTGACAGAATGACATGTGTCATTTATCAAACGAGGGGCGCCAGGCCTCAGGAAAAGAACAGACCGCCGCGTGACAAAGCCTTCCAAGAGCTCTCCTCCACTCACGACGAGGCGAGCGTGTCACGGGATGGACACTGACAAATATGCCGAGATAGAACACACACGGATACACGCTGACATCAACACGCAAGCAGAGGAAACGCACACTGAGAGGCACTTCCAGCTCAGATGCTAGCCCGCACTGCATCCAAGTTGGTTTGTGCTTCTAAAAACAATAAAAGTTGTTTGCCTGTGTCTGAATAAAGAAAACAAAAAAGTTATCTTGGTTTTTACTAGAGTAAATAATCAGTTTAAGCTGCTGAAATGAGCTTCATCTCCTTTCTTCTGTTGCCGTATGCACCCCCCCCTCATTTTCTCTTCATTCCCTCTCTGTCCTGATCTCCCTCCTCCCCTTTTATTTACTCTTTCCACAGCCTCTTCATTTGTCTTCATAAGCCTAATTTATTTTCTCTGCTAGATGCGAGCTGACAGCCATCAGTCACTCTCCCTGTGACGCACACACCTGACCTCCCGACACGCAGACAAATAAACCAACATGCACGCACAAATGCACAAAGCTTTAGCTTCATTTAGCCTGTCTCTGTAATACACACACACACACACACACATATTACCTCACGCTACTCTGAGGTTCACTCTGCAGTCACATACCCTCTGTTTTACCCCTGTCCTCCGCCCCCTCCCACCCCCAGAACCCTCCCATTAACATTACTGAAGATGGATGCGTCTTCATAGCGGAGATTGATTGCGGATATAGAGTTATGGTGCCATTTATGTGTGTGCGTGTGTGAGAGTGTGTTAGTGCTATAGAGGGCACTTTGGGAGGAGGCGTTGGGAGCAGAAATGTGAGGGAGGCAGGCTTTTCTCTCGTTTCCAGAACTTTCCAGCCGTTCGTTGTCTGTCCGCAGCCTGATATTGTGTTCTGTTGAAGGATTGCTTCCTCTCTTCCTGCCTCTCTCGCTCTGTCTCTCTCTCTCTCTCTCTCTATCTCACTGCTAAGCTGTTCATAAACATTGTGCACACTTACACTCGCACACACAAACACACACACACAATTAGGTTGACATAGCTACTGATACTAGTCCACTTTGAGAGCCCACTTCATAATTTACTGACTTTCTCCAGGGACCCTTTTTCTGCCCCTAAACCCTCCTCCGTCCGATCATTTCTTCTTTTGTCACTTTACTACCATGGTCATCAGGAAGGATGGGGGGGGGGAGGGGGGTCAACACAAGCAAACACACATACAGCAAGCTGCTGTCGTGCTCAGCTTATTCTTTACTTAGAATCTTTTTTTTTTTAATTTGTTACTCCACCACGATATTCATCATGCTTAAGTCCTGAGCCAAAGTGTTGAAATGAAACAGTGCAACTTTGTTTAATGGAGCGCCAAACTTCGGCACTAACTCGTCACCTGAGCAGGCAGAATGAAAAAGCAAATGTGGCGATGCATAAAGGATAATGGTTTTGATGGGGCACAATTGCAGGAATTTCCCTGGTGACACATGCAGTTAAAAGCACTAAAATGTTTGGGGATGTTTGGTCGTCCCGAGCAGCCTCCTGCCTGGAGGGTTTGCTGTTCTAATTAATTTCCCTGAAGTGACTTTATGGTTTCTGAAGTTGTTATTTGTTTGTCTGTGTGTGCGCATGGGGGTGTGGGGGGTAAGTCAGGTCTCTGTGGTCTGGTTCTCACAAAGTCGCCTGTATTATTGTCTCCTGGCCTGTATGGTGTTTGGATTACGTCTGAATGCCACACAGAGAGGAACATGAGGGTAGAGAGGAGCCGATGAAATGTTTTGATGCAGCTAGACAAAATAATGTGTGTGTGTGTGTGAGTGAATGTGATTCAGGTATACTCACATTGTGGGGACATAGATGTGTTTGGATAGTCCCATTATGGGGACGCAATCTTTATAGGGACAAAAAGTAAGTCCCTTTGGTCAGATTGTTTTAGTCGAAGGCAATGATGTGTTTAAAAGAGGTAAGGGTGTTTGTGTTTGATGCTTACCACATTGACTGTTGAGCAGTTTTAGGCTGTGACATGAGAACACCAAAATATTTTCTTTCTAGTGTATTTCTAGTGAATTCCACATTCAGGGGATTTCCATTCAGGGGCACAGTAAGGACATACTATGTCAGCTTATGAGCCACATTACAATTCTATTTGACAAATTAATCTCTTTCTCTTTTTTGAGTTGATGTTTCAAAATTTATTCATTTTCAAAAGATTAAGGGACAACCACCTTTTTTCAACCACAAGTCATCGATTCGGGAAAAAAAAAGGCCAAACACTAAATGTTGGTTGGTTGATATCCTATTCTTTGAAAGTGTGTTGAATTACAAAATTGGCATTAAACGTTCTAAAATGAAAAACGTCAACAATGTGCTTCTTACTTTTTAAGTTTAATGAGGTGTATGATATACAGGCAAAGTCATGAAAGGACTTTTCAACGCTATAACAAATGTGATACAATTCACAGGCATAAATCACAGATACTTACTGGCTGCAGCTGCAGTCTGCAGCATCGCTGGGAATACAACATCTGACTGAATGCTCTTCTTACCAAGGGTGTTGTGCTTCTAGTCTCAAGACTGGACAATATATTTATGATTTCTTTACAGAAATATAGCTCTGAAGCTAATAAAAAGGGGAGAGCTTGTACCTGTCTGCAAGACAGCTAGTAGTTCCCTCTCTCTCTAAGCACTTCAAATTTAATGTCCATGTTCTCATTTCAAGCTTAGTTGTATCAGAAAGTTATGTTTACCAGAAAGCTTTATTTCTCCTGCGAGGGTTATAAGTGTTACTAGATGCAATTTGAATTCTGTGTCTGTTTTACAGAACTGAAGAGGCAAATGCTTCTGCCAAAGGGAAAGATATTTGTTCCTGAACAAAGTATTATTTACAGTAATATTATTTACATTAGTTTAAAAATGATATGATTTTTAATAAAAACTGTAGGTTTTAAGAACACTTTTAGTTAATTGCCAATCCTATTGGAGTCAAATTTTTTAACTTGCACATAAAGAGTCTGGAGGCTTCATTAAAATAACATTCTTTTATTTGGCCTTTGTTGTATATTTTAATAATCTTAATATTTTGGAAAGACGAGCAGATGGATTTTGTTGTGCCTCTTTCTGGTGTAACTGGGCCACAAGGGTGCCTCTTTCCTGCTGAGAGGAAAAGATCATGTTTAGCGTCTGCTTATGTGTGTAACGTGGTAGTTTTTTTTTTAATTACTCTGCCTGTCTCTGTTCCTTTTTAATGTTTTGTTTCTCAGTGGTGAAGTTAATGGCCTCCCTGAACTCAGGGGAGGGCTGACATTACAGAGAAGGCTGATTGATGGCTTATTGTGCAACTAAGCACAGCTAGACTAAACTGGTTAAGTGGGGACCTGATTTTGTCCCTGTGCCCTTTCAGTTTCTTTTTTAGATTTGAACCTTGGCTTGATGTTTTTCCCTCCTTTCTGTCCGTCTTACTGTCCAGTTCTGTTACTCACATGACTCAGACACCCAACACTTAAACATGTATGTTCATGCTGGTTCCTTTTTTTCCTCTTCCCGTCTTCTTTGTTGCCCTGAGCTCATGGCTGTTGCCATCCCTCCTTGTCTGCTGTTTCCTTTCTTCCTTCCTCAGCCCACTCTGTTTGTCAGTGTTCCTTCGGGACAGATTTCATCCCATGAGTCATTTCACACTCCTTATTCATACATCCTCTACCCTAAACACGGACATATGCTGATTGTAAAGTTCATCTTCCCTTTTAACAACTATGCATTTACCTGCAGAAGAACTCATCAACAACCACATTTGCCGTTGGAGGAGAAGTTAACCTAAACACCAGGCACGCCAGCTCAAACTGGGTTTCATCCGTTTTTCTTATTCCTTTTTTTTTCCTGCAATGATTTTCTGCCTCTGTTCTCCACACAACCATAGTGATTTATGGTAATTATCCATCTTTGGGGTCATCCATCAAGTGGTTGTTGCTAGGCGATGGGAGCAGCTGTTGTTTAGTCGAGGGGAAGCTTCACTGTCAGGGGTAATGCAGGTGAATTTAAAAGACAGCATCTATGCAGAAAGTATGAAACCGTATAATTTTCTTAGTTTGTCGGGTTCATGATTAATTAATTGTAGTTTTAAACACAGCTCTTCTCTAATAACGTCCATCCTTGATTCAACCGAAATAGACTTAAGAAGAACAGGAGACCAGGACGACATAGATGTGTAAATCTGAGCTTCAATGAGGCAGCTTGGTCATCACAAAAATATCAGACATGGTGAAGAATCTGTTTAATAAATTACATCTGTCTGATACAGCCTACTCTGAGTCACTGTTTGGCATAGGTTGAATAAATCTCACATCATTGTTAATTAGCAGCGGTAATGCTTTATCCATACTTTGCCTGAAAGCGAACCAGATGGTTTGAAATGTCTGTACAGCACTAGAACAATGTTCAGTAGTTGGGTGTGGGGGGGGTTGGCAGGAAAGTTGAGCAGAAAGGGCTGGAATCTGTTGCGTCGATGATCTAACGGCTGTTATTTTATCTCAGAGCAAGTGGGGAATGACAGTTCAGGGACGGAGTGATTTATAGACCACAGTCATTGTCGTGGGTGTCAAAAATGGCTGACAATCCAAGAAAGAAATGAGAACGCAGCTTCTTTTATGGCCAATGTTTTGAGTTTTATGGCCGCTGTCTGTCTTCCTTATTCACAAATTAATGAATCCATCCAAATTCATTGTTGTCCTCTATTAAGGAAGTGTTAATAACTTCCATGTTCATTCTGTGGCAGTCATGACACGCAAAACGTTCAACCAGTCAAACTCATTTGAAGCCATCTCTCTCTCGATGGACCTACAGTCCTACAACAGATGGAAAGGCTTCAAACCCCCCCTGATCAAACAGACTGGCAACTGTGAAACAGTGTGAATGCATGTTTGCATCGTCTCTTCTTTTCGTGTCATTTTTCAACATGCAGGTCAATGAAAGAAATGAACTTCTTTATGGACAAGGAAATACAAAAAAGTTTTGCCACTTTTTCCTAAACACTCAGTTAGTCGTAACTGTTAAACCTCACCTATGGTTGCCAACTGGTTTGGTTTAGGAAAACAGCATGGTTTTCTTTAAGTGCTAATTAGTTCACGTTTGTGCATCAAGCTTCTTGATTTTTGGGTTACCATCGTGAGAAGTCAGTGATGGATAATTGAAAAATAAGACATTAAGGTTTTTTTAATTGTGCTTGTTTTTTTTGTTTTTTTTACAAAATGACAGTGAGCATGTTGATTATACTGGATGCGTAAAACAACCAATCTGCAGATTGTCTATGCAAAGGTGTATTTGTGAGAGAAAAATATTTAAAAAATCAAATATTTTGCTGTTTAAAGTATGTCTAAGCTTAACATTTCCCCCTGGTTCTGTTCATAAAAAAAAATTTTTTTCATGTTTTGCAAGTGACGTTAATTGTAGTCAGAAACAATTGCTTTTCCATATAGGTGCCGACAGGAAGAGCAAACTGTTTTGTTTTCCCTGATTGTAAAAGCTTAGGAAGCTGAGAAAGTGGATTTGTGCAACATACTCTATGAGCCATTGGAAGCCCCAGAGCTATTGTCCCATACGGTGGACTCCTCTGTGTGGGATAAAGGGGAGGGCAACCATGGGGGTGCAGTTTGGTAAGCTTCTCCATATCCGGTCAAGGAAGCTGTTTATACAATTATGGCTACTATATTTTATTTGCAGCGACACTAAATATTAGAACATGTTGGAGGCTAATAGCAATGCAAAATATCCAATTTAATTAAAGCAGGTAGAAAAAAATTCCAGCACATAATGCATCAGATATTCCCTTTAATTTGCAAGAACGAAATTTTTACAGATGTTTTTTACACAATAATGAAGTAAGTCCATTGCCAGCAGCTGTGGCTGGGATGAGGTTTGGTCTGTGCCAGCTTGCCCCAGTCTATGCTGTCGTCAGAGGAGTCCAAAGAGAGTGTCAGGTCCTATGAGAGCACAGCAGCAACTCTCGCATTGAAAACAAGGGCAGGAATGAACAGGATGGGGGAGAACGCAGAGAGACAGAGATTGCCTGACATATTAAGCATTACCATAATTGGCTTTTCTACATGATAGGACAGAGGAAATAATAATGTCATTTTATTTACAGCCTTCTCTCTACTGAAACGCACACACACTCATGCACACCATACAGGTCAATGACACACACTGATCAGGCCTGTCCAAAGCCATCAGAGGTGAGTGGCAGCGAATGGAGGGGCCGGTGACAAAGCGAAACGGGAGAGAGAAATAAGACTGCCACGCCGGAGCTCCCGCTTTGAAGGGCCGCTAAACGTTGCGAGGGAGCTTCGCCGGCCGCCCTGCTGCAGATGCAGCGCTCGGCACGCCGGGTAAATCAGCCGGGTGAAAGCTGGTGGAATTGGACATTAGCACTGCAAATGAGAGCCGGGATTGCCCTCTTCTCTCAGACAACATGAATAAATGAAGAAAGTTTAAAGTGGGAAAGTGTTTGTGCCGGGTGAATATATGAAAGCAGAGGGGAAAAGTTGTGTTGATGGTGTGAGCGCCATGTCTTACCCATGGTATCTAAGCTTGACTTGATATAGTTTACTTATTTTTTCTTTCTTTTTAAAAAAAAATAAAAAATTAAATAATGTCTTTTCACTGCTTGCACTCTTAGGCAAATTTGTAACAATCATCCATGTCCATGCTGGAGTGGATTTGGGTTTCTGAATTAGAAACATAGACATTATTTTCTACCAGCGCCTGGTCATTTCAGTTTGCTTTGAATGCATATTAAAGGAAGTTATTTTGTGCGAGTGGACCTCAGACAGCTTTGTTCTTTTGGGGAAGAATCCAGTTTGAAGTGCATGTGTGTGTGTTTGTGTGTGTGTGAGAGTGGGATGTCCTACTGTGGTGTCACCTGTCTGCAGAAGGAAATCCTGGACTTTGGGCACAACAATAGTGACAGGCTCCTCTCCAGACACAGATGGCTCTGCTTTCCCCCCACCAGCCACATTGCATCTCCGCTTGCACCTGACACACCGTGACACTTGAGATGTGCACAAACACATGCACGTGCACGTGCACAACCCACCATCAGCCACACCCAGTTTATATACGAAGAAACTTTGCACGAACATGGTGGGAGTTGAATGATTATGATTCCTTTCTCCTTTTACCTCATGTGAGTTGTTCAACTTGTTTCTATGCAATTTTTTTCTGTCAGCTACACATTCACACACACACACACACACACACACACACACTTGTTCATAGGCCTAAACACATCTTTTTTCCTCTTTTCAGAACTTCCCCTCTTTTGCCTATCCTCCCTGACAGCACAAAGTGGGCTTACATTTTTGACTGACAACCACAACAGACACTTCCTCCCCCCCATCTCCTCCCCTCCAGCCTCCTGTTTTAATCCCCTCCCTATCCCTCTCTCCCTCCCTCTCCTCTTCCTCTTTTGTTCTGAGTGACGCTCAAAAGCCGTTGTGTCAGCATCTTTTCCATCTCTGATTGCCTTATTAGCTGGCGGTGGCACCCGCAGCTTTTCTGACACAGATGGCGAAGGAGGAGGCTCGAGCAGGGGGGGGAGAGAAAAAAATGGCTGACTTGTGTTTGTTGTTGTTACCCCCCCCCCCCCCCTCCCACCACTTCTCAGGCTTGTTTGTGTGGACACTGACACCTCGGGCTGACACTGACACACTCCTGACACTGATGCCTGTCAAGGCAACATACGGAGGATGGCAGGGAAAGAGTAGGATTTGGTTTTGGTGAGCTTTTCATGTGTTTGTACTGCTGTCAGGTTTCTCTCACTTTGTCAGTGAAGCTGTTTTGTCTTTTACTTTCCCCACTTTGACTTTGAATGGGCTGAGTTTGAAGATTTGACGGGAAAGATGAGACTGGTTGAAAAATGGCATTACAGCTAATTTCTGAGGCTGAATCTGTATAATGAAGAGCATACAGTTGGGAACATAATAGGAAAAGCACAATGAAGAAATAAAAGGATGTGTGGACATTTCATCAGACACCCACACACACACACACAGAGCCAGGTGTAGCACCTCGAAGCCTTTCCCAGCTGTTAACTGGCACCTTACAAACATCAGGTATTATGTCCATTCCGATTATGGGATAGAGAGCTACATGCTGTTTGAATCTGACAGCACATCTGCCTCCTCACTGGAGACTGATTCTGGCACATCAGACAAGTATCTTATGAGGGATGGATTGAGGAAGATGCAATATCTTTTTTTTTACCCTGCACTTTTCCCTCTTTATCTTCCTCCAGCATCATATATTCAACTTTTTCATCTTTCTGTTTAGATTTTTTAATATTTCACAACTCAACGTGATTATTTCCAGTGCCTTCATTTTTTTGTAAAATTTGTGTTGAGAAAGGAGCCAGCCATTTTCCTCCGATACAACAAATTTTCCCTCTTCTTTTAAAATGGCACGCTTGATGCTGTGAATACTCGGGGAGCACAGGCAGTAACAACACGGCTTCTCATGTCCACTGGCCGCTTCCTAACATCACGCTGTGAGGACTTCCACAGCCGATGCCAAGTCGACTCCAGCCAACCGTGGCTTGGCAAGGCTGATGAGGCTGGCATTTGCTATCACCGTCTCTTACTTGTTAATTCACAGTACCTAAAACACATTGGGAGAATTGAGCAAATTGGAGAAAGAAATAGATATATGCTCACTTAAGGCTGGGCAATGAACAAAATTCCATATCTCAGTCATTCTTTCCTGAATCACGATATATGATTTATATCTCAATATACTTTAATTTGTAAATTAACTAATGAAATCATTGTAATTTACAATCTTGAGTGCTAAATGCACTTTTATTATGGATCAACAGCACATGTGCACTGAAATAGTTGACTGACATTAAAATAGCTGTTTATTAAAATTATAAAAAAATCTTTTCAATGATAACAAAAATACAGTTGTGCAAAATGCAAAAGAAAAGGCACATTTGACTCAAGACAAACTAACTCGATATAAACAACATTCCTTCATTTTATACTGTATCTCCTGTGACACAGTCTCGCTTTATTTGAAAATCTAAATGTATTGCCCAGCCCTATGCTCACTATACAGCAAAAAGAAAAATAATACATTGACTAAGCTGTATCACATTTTCATGTATTGACAAGGAAATACTATAGGTTTTATATTTGTTAATCATAATTAAATATTTGCATTTTGCCCAGAATTAGTACAGTTTTTAGTATTTTTCAAGTGTAATATAAAGCAGAAAACATCTTCATTACTGCTAGGAAGTAACAAAGGACTCATCTCTTATGTGCATCATCTACTCATAAAAAAGAAATTGTATCTTGCATAATTTAACACTGTGCTTGTTTTTTGTTTTTAAACAAAGTGAAAACATTTCTCCACCCGTCTCTGCTTTTTACCCTTGCTGACTTTTTGTGTTCAACAGCTTTATTAGGCAGAGTAGTGAAGAGGATGATCTGTCATTGTCAGACTGTGGATGTTTGCCACTTTATTATTGCAAAACTTTGTCCTCTGCTGGGACTATTGACAAAAATCTCTTCAGTATCTTCAGCATCCACCAACCATATACAATGAAGTGACACCAAGTGTATTGTAGTACTAACAGACAAGTATCTAATATAAGATTTCTATCTGTTTTGTTTTCTAGCTTATGGCCCTGAAGATGAATTTAAAGTGGGAAAGACTGATGAAGAGGAACATCTACAGGATGATGGCCTTTCCCTCGATGGTCAAGATGCAGACTATTTTTTCAATGACGAAGAGGACGCAAGAGATCATTATAGCTGCCAAAATTCTCCAATTAGCAATGGCACTAATCCAGACGCTGGGTATGCTTCTCCCCTCAGCACCACTAGTGATCAACTGGTTGACCTCAAGACCACTTCCTTGTCCATCAGTGATCAAGACAAGGTAGAGGAGAAGCTTGGGGAAAGTACAGAGTCCATCAATGGCCTCTCATTACAAGACAGTCTAGCAAAAATGAAAGCAGTCTATGCAAACCTGATCTCGGATGCCTCCTGGTCCAGTATTGCTCTGGATATGCTTAAAAGTAAACAGGGGAACAATTTTGCAGCTAGCAATGGCAGTAGCAGCGATCATAAAGGGAGCAATGGCTTCCTAAACAGTCACAGTTTGGGCAACGTCCATGTGAAGAACAGATGTAGCAGTAACAACACCCCAGCCACCACTAATATTACCACCAGCAGCACCACTGCCAGAATGGTGTCAAGCAGCAGTAACAGTGGCATTAATGTAAGCTCTGGTGGCACAGGAGGATTAGCTTATGACTGGCATCAGGCAGCTTTGGCTAAAACTCTGCAGCATACTCCTTACCAACTTCTTCCTGAGCCCAGCCTTTTCAGTACCGTGCAGCTTTACAGACAAAACAATAAACTCTATGGCCCAGTGTTTACTGGAGCCAGTAAGTTTCGGTGTAAGGACTGTAGCGCAGCCTATGACACTCTGGTTGGCCTAACCGTCCATATGAATGAAACGGGCCACTACCGCGATGACAACAAGGATTCAGAGGATGATCGAAGCAAGAAGTGGTCCAAGCCACGCAAGCGCTCTTTGCTAGAGATGGAAGGCAAAGAAGATGCCCAGAAAGTTCTCAAATGCATGTATTGTGGTCACTCTTTTGAATCCTTGCAAGATCTTAGTGTTCACATGATCAAAACGAAACACTATCAGAAAGTGCCTCTAAAAGAACCAATGCCAGCCCTTACCTCAAAGCTGGTACCCCCAACCAAAAAAAGAGCATTTCAGGACTTGATGTCTCCAAGCTCACCAGAGTCTGTCTCATCCGGCATACTCCTGGGAGAGTCTCCCAAAGACCAGAAAGTGGCCAATCCCTATGTCACTCCTAACAATCGATATGGTTACCAAAACGGTGCCAGTTACACTTGGCAGTTTGAGGCACGAAAGGCACAAATTCTCAAATGTATGGAATGTGGCAGCTCACATGACACCTTGCAACAACTGACAGCCCACATGATGGTCACGGGACACTTTCTTAAAGTTACAAATTCAGCCTCTAAAAAGGGAAAGCAATTAGTTTTTGACCCTGTAGTTGAGGAAAAAATTCAGTCAATTCCTTTGCCTCCTACAACCACACGACTTCCTCCACCCAATGGTAAGCAACAGCCTGACTCTCCATTACAGCCTTCCAGCCCTGATGAAAGTCATGAGGAAAAGAAAGATGATGAGAAGGAGAAAGAGAAACCTGAAGTAAGTGAACCAGAGAAAAAAATTAAAGAAGAGAAAGAAGACCCCCCTGAAAAAGCTGATAAACCTGCAAAGACAAGATCTTACCAATACCTACGAGAGGAAGACTTGGAGGAGTCACCCAAAGGGGGCCTAGATATTCTCAAGTCTTTAGAGAATACAGTTTCAAGTGCAATCAGCAAGGCCCAAACAGGGACACCAACCTGGGGTGGTTACCCCAGCATTCATGCTGCCTATCAGTTGCATGGACCTTTGAAATCAACATTGCCTTCTTGTGCACAGGTCCAGCCATTGTTTAGCAGCACTAATTTGAAACTAATGTCCTCTGATATGGGCTCTCTGATCCATCCACCAAATAGCCCTTCTTCACCTCCAAGTCACAAAAGCAATGTAATGGCCATGGAGGAGTTGGTGGAAAAAGTGACAGGAAGAAGTTCAGTAAAGAATGAAAAGGAGGAAAAACCTGTGGAGAATAAGAGCAAGTCTGCTAAGTCTCTATTGCCAAACCCCAAGGATAAACCAGCCTCACACAATCCAGAGAACCTCTCAAAGGCCATGAAAAACACTACAGTAGAGGAGCAGACTGAGACCAGAGATAAAGAAGGAGAGCAGACAGAGACAAAAAGGGATATACAGATTAAAACTGAGGGTGAGTCACCAAAAAAGACTGTTAGCAATAGCTGCAATAACCTGAACATCATTACTGATCACTCGCCTGAGCACCCGCTTGTCAGCCCTCTCAGTGCGTTGCAGTCTGTCATGAACAACCACTTGGGGAAAGCTGCAAAGGTGGCCACCCCTTTCATGGAACCATTTTCAATGCTCTATAACATGAGCAATTCTGCTCAGAGTAGACAAGCAGACCCTGTGAGTCAGTACCATGACGATGATGATGATCAGCCCATGGATTTAACGAAATCCAAAAGCAGCAATGGCAGTACAGCTAAGGCTACCTCTACAACACAACACAACAACATAAACAATGGAAAACCAACTTTCAAAAATTTCTCTCAGTCATCATCCCCACCTCTACGAGAGAATGCGTTGATGGATATTTCTGACATGGTGAAAAATCTAACAGGTCGTTTGACCCCAAAGTCGACAACACCATCTTCAGCCTCTGAAAAGTCAGACGTTGATGGCTGTAGTTTTGAAGATGGCACAGAAGAGCTGTCTCCTATCCAAAGAAGGAAAGGCCGGCAGTCAAACTGGAATCCTCAGCACCTCCTCATTCTGCAGGCCCAGTTTGCCTCAAGTCTTCGAGAGACACCTGAAGGAAAATTTGTGATTAGTGACTTGGGACCCCAAGAACGAGTCCATATCTGTAAATTCACAGGTCTCTCGATGACCACTATCTCACATTGGCTGGCCAATGTAAAATACCAGTTGAAGCGGACAGGAGGCACAAAGTTCCTAAAAAATATTGACTCTGGGCAGCCTCTGTTTTTGTGCAGTGACTGTGCTTCTCAGTTCAGGACTCCTTCATCGTACATTCATCATTTAGAGTCCCACCTTGGGTTCACCCTTAAGGACCTCTCAAAGCTTTCCATAGATTTACTGGAGCAGCAGGCGGTCAGCAGAATAGAAGACAAAACCTTTAGTTCTGGACATACAGAAGAGGACTCTGGCTCACTATATCAGTGCAAAATGTGCAGTCGGACATTTGTGAGCAAACATGCAATCAAATTGCACCTTTGTAAAACACATGGAAAGCCACCAGAGGACCATCTCATCTTTGTGAAAGAGCTGGAAAAGTTTGATAAACAGTAGAGACTGACAAAGCTGATAGGACAGGTTACTGTTGCACTAAAAATCTAAGCTACAATCTGTCATCACACATAGTGCCCCTGCTGTAGTAATAACAGGATATACAGTATAATACCGTCCACTGTTATTATTCTGTTTGTCCTAAATTAAAGGAACTTACAGTGCAGAGGCTCAAAGCCACTTTGTAAAAGTTTAAGTTTTAGTGAAGGAATTCTTCCAGATTGGTGTGACAGACATGGCACTATACAGTTAATGACTGATTGTTGCTCCTCCAATGCACTGCATTTTTATCTGAGCCTTTAGGAATAGCCCATCTGTTTTTAAACTGGTCCATGCTCTTCTTTTGATCACTGTTTCCGAGTAATTCTTTTAGGATCAAAATTTTTCAACACAGTTTGCATATTATTTATGAAGCAGTTTGTGCATGTTTTCATGTAAAGCAGTGCGTGATATTATGTATAATTAAATTTCAGCCATGATTACAAAGCTGATGTTGCCGTTTGACAGCTGGACACAGCCAATTGTAAAACGGTGATGGTGAAAGATTGTGTTTCAAAATGTTAAAGTGATTTTAGCACTTTCAGTGAGTGTAAATTAAAGAATAAATGTATGAGTAAAAAGGCCACTTTTAGTTCCAGTTCCATATAACTCAATTTTGGGAACTAAATATATTTGTTTCTATTTGTTATTAAATCACAAAAAAACATTTCCAAATGTTTTGAGTCCTTTTTTTAAATCTCTAGTAAAATATCATTTCTTGCTTGTTTTAATATGTACAGTATTTGCGTTAGTAGGTCACCAACCTTATTATTGTGAATCTACAGTTGTAAAGTTAATGAAGTTTAAATCTACTTGTATGAATAATCCAGTACATGTATGTCAGCTTATTTTCCTCTTTACAGTTCAATATTATTTGTACTGTCTGTATTTTTACAATCTTATTTTCTAAACCAATAATGGAGGGAATGTATAAAGCTACAAAATATTGTTGGACCAAAAATGCCAGTGAAAAGTCGGTCCCTCAATGTGGTTTACTTAAAATAAAGTTACTGTACATAAGACTAAAAAATATTTGCCCAATAATGACAAAAATTTCCAGGTTTTGTCATTAGTCCACTGATTCTGAATGAAATTCTTTTATCCTCAGTTGTTAAATAAACTTATTGTCCTGGATTAAACTATGGTGTTGTGTGATTTTAGAATGTTGTGATTTTTCAGGAACATACATTTTACAATTTTCCCTTCATTTATTTTCACTCACTCCTTTATCTCAAACATTTTAGTAAAACAAAACCATACAACTGGTTTGTATACCACTGTATGATATCAGAATGTGAATATATTGATAAGGAGGAAAATAGAGTAATTAAAAATTGAATAGTTGCACATGTGCATTCAAAAGTTTATAGGTCAAATTCAGTTTCCGTAAACCTTACAGTGCCTTTAATGTAGATTCATGTAGATGTAATGCTAAAAAGTGCATATCCCTAACTTTTTTGAGTGGGGTATAATGTGATTTTTCACTGGTGTTATTAACCAGCTTGATACATAGTATATAGAGCTGTGAAACATTATTACATCTGGCTAACATCTGTCTGCGGTGCAGCACGGAGCGCATATGACTCAAAGTGACACTGTGCCTGAAAGAAGCATCCATGGCCAAATTGCAGTGAGATAACATTTTATTTTGAAATTAAATTGTCAAGATTTTTTTTTCTGTCAGCTTGATGAGTGATAGTGTGAGCTGTCAGGCTATTTATTGTAAAATGGTAATGGTATGATTCAAGGGTTGTATAGAATGACCAATCTCAGTAGAGGCACACTAAAGGAGAAGGGTTAAGTGGAAGGGATCACTCCATGCCCTAAACCCAACCAGTTTCAATAGAAGTGAAAATTTATGCTTCAAAAAGTCCCTGTGTTATTTTGACCAAATGAATTATTCTATAACTTAATACCTCAGGAAAATATTGATCAGCATATTGTTGAATCATTTATTAATTTAATTAATTAAATCCTCCAAATGAGGGAGGTGATCCATTCTCAGAACAGTAGCATTGTTTGTTTGGTTTGTGCTGTAACATCCAAATAATGACCACTTGATCCTATTTTTGGTTGTTAAAGAACTGTCCGTCCCAACTCTGATTAAATGAGCAACATGTAATAGTGCAGTAACCATATTTTTCACTGCACTACCTGCACAAATATGCATGATGTACATGGATGTGACTTGCGAAGTCTAAAAATAAGGCTCCCCCAAAAGCTGCTGTGTGAATGGCCATTTGTATATCAGCATTGGCCCTACAATAAGGTGGCAACCTGTCCAGGGTGCACCCTCCCTTTCACCTGCTTATTACTGGGATAGGCTCCAGTAATAATAACAATATATATATATCAGTAATGCAAACATATATATATATATATATATATACATGAAAATAAAATTATTATCATTGCTGCTACTGATTGGAAAGTCAGCCAAGTGCCTTCTGAAGACAACTGAGCCACCTCTTCTGCATTTCCTTTCATTCATGACAGGTATGAAACACTATTTTCAAAGTATTAAATAAATAGGAATTTTCTGAATAATTTCATGTAGACACATAATCCCCTTCAGAGAAAAAGAGAATACAACACTTTAAAAAGGTTTTGACTGCTTATTTTAACAAGGAGCTCAGCTTTATAGTTCAGCTGGAGAGGCACCTGATAAAAGAGGCCATGACATGTCTTCACTGAAGGTATTTAAGTCGACATGCTTCCACCCCACACAGCTCTTAAACACTAGCCTGAGGCATTTCTCTCCCGAAACAATTGCAGTTCCAAAGCCCTGCAGCGAGCTTTGTGTGGGGTGAGGGACAAAAAATACAGAGGTTATTATATATGCTATGAAGCTTAAAGCACAGGAAGTTGTAGTGTATGAAACCAGAATAACAACCACATCTCAGCAATTGACAGGTCACCAATCTATTGCAGGGAGACAAATAACCACTCGTACAACAACTCACTCCTAGGGAGAATCTTTCGGCAATGCAAGTTTATTTGTGTAGCACATTTTCTGTCCAAGACAGTTCAACGTTAAATGCATAAAACATTAAAAGCATTACAGAAAGCTTTGAAAATAATGACATAAAAAAAGCAAAAGTACAATAAAATCATTAAAAGAATTTAATTTGATTAAAAGTAAAGTTAGTTAAAAGTTACTGTGCAGATTTCATGCATAGGTGCATAAGAACAGGAATGATTTAACCTGGATTTCACCTGAAGTTTCTACATTTGATAAAAAATTCATCTCTACTGGTAGTTCCACTTCATAACAGCTAAAAGCTGCTTCTCCATGTTTGGTCTGGACTAGCTGACCTAGGTCATTGGATCTAAGACCTCTTGTAAGTTTATATTCTCTGAACAAATCACAGATTATTATGGGCCTAAACTGTTCAGGGATTTGTAAACTATCAGAAAAGTTTTAAAATCTATTCTCTGACTGACTAGAAACCAGTGTAAAGACTTTAAAACTGGTGTGATGTGTTCAGGTCTTGTAGTCCTGGTTAATACTCTAGCAGCAGCATCTGGATGAGCTGCAGATGTTTAATGCGCTTTTTAGGAAGTCCTGTTAGAAGACCATTACAGTAATCCAGTCTACTGGAGATGAGTGCATGGATGAGTTTCTCCTGGTCTTTCTGGGAGACTAAACTTTTTATTCTGCTGATGTTTCTGAGATGGTAAAAACTCAACTCAACTTTATTTATAAAGCGCTTTAAAACAACCACAGTAACGGCTCTGATGTGGTTGTTGAAAGTCAGATCTGAGTCTATTAAGACTAAAAGGTTACAAACCTGCTCATTAGTTTTAAGAGTCTGAGTCTCCAGGTGTTCACCAAAGCTGGCCCTCTTCTCTTTGCTACCAAACAGAATAATCTTCGTTTTATCTTCATTCAGCTGTAGAAAATTCAGATGTAGAAAAATGTCATCCACATGTTTATTTGCTCCAAAAACTAACACAGCAAAGTTTCGGTCTGCAGTTATCTGGTGATAAAAACACACAAAGTTGTGTAGTGTTTGCATTACTGATAATTAATGTTAAAGCTCTGCAAGTTATTGCCAGTCACTTTAATTCATAGCTGCCGATGGTGACAAAGTAATTCGGGTGAGACCTGAACCAGTTCTCCAGAAACTCCAACCCAGGTTTCCACTCTGTGCGACAAGATTCTGTGATCTGTAGAATAAAACGCAGTAGAACCAGGACTGAACCTTGATCAGAATCTCTCAAATCAAAATGAATTGTTCTTTCTTAACTCTGCATGCCTTTATCATGAAGTTTCTTTTGATTTAACATCACCCTATGAAAAAATGTGAGAATTATATTTACGTTTTCTTTTGGACTAGATCTCTGTGACAGTGAGTTGCAAAAAACAATTTACTCAATGCCTCCGTGGTTTAAACCAATCCTGCTTGAGTAGAGAAACTAAAGCGCAGTGTCCACTGCGGCTTTATTTACTCCGTGCATTGATCGTTATGTTGGAAAAACACTGCACAGATAACTGCCTTTATTAATGGATGCTAAAACAAGTCATCTTGTCACTACAAACACAAAAGATCCACCTATGACTTTGTCAGGCAGACAATGTTTTGATTGTTCTCATGACTCTTGTTTTCTTTTATAAATAATAAATAAACAAGTTAAATTGGCTTCTTGTCATCGCCATTGTCAGGCAAATGGAGACTCACAAGACAACAGTGCAAATCTGACATTAAACAAAAGGCTGCTTATGATGAGAGGCGTCACGGTGCAGCCTGCTCCTCGTTTATAATCATCAACAAGGAAAGCTTGGAGTCGCAGAGTGCTGTTCTGGCACTGAGTAGTAACATCTGTACATCCATGAAGTATTACATGTCAGCCTGATGCACACAAACATGTAGGCATCGTTTGAATCCCTGTGATACGCATATCATGCGTACTCGTGCCGACAGCAAAGATTTGGTGAATTAGCCTCATCCTCTCTTGCTGCTTTCATGGCACCTTTGAGTTGATCAGGGTTTTTGTACGGTAACACCTCACTTTCAAAACACACACCCTTAACAAGGCAGAGTGTCTGGAAAAATCTCTCACCTCTATGGTGCTGTGACTGAGCTGGAGGTTGAGCTAGTGGACTGTTTTGGAGACAGCAGCGGAACACTTTCACTGTTCCCAGCACATTTTTAAAGCAAGGCTTTTACTTTTTAAAGCTTTTATTTTTAAAGCAAGGTGAAACTGTGAAGTCAAATATTTTTAAAAATCATGTTTTTCCAGTTTATACTTATTCAGGCATGGTAATATTTTAGCCACTCAGAGCTTAATTTATCTGAATGCACTAATTTAAGACTAATTTTACAGGTAAATGCACTGTAGCCTATTATATAGCACTTTTTGAGTCACATATTGGCCACTCAAAGCGCTTCTATTCTTTGTGTACCATTCACCCATGTTATTTACATTCATAAAGCACTTCTATTATGACTAAGGGTGTCAGGATTCTCCCAATCTTCCATTCAATTTGATTTTCAATTTCAGGGTCACGATTCGATTCGATTCGATTCTCGATTCTCGATTTTCGATTCTCGATTTTGTTCTCTTCTTCTTACAGCACAGAGGCCTATGCCATGAGGCTAATTCACCAAATCTTTGCTGTCGGCATTTTATATTTTATATAGCAATTTTTCATATTTATATAGCAAATTTTACAAAGTGCCTCACACAGCAGCATCAAATGCTTTTCTTTACCATCACACGTTCATTTCCTGATACGCAGCAGGGGGCAATTAAATGTGGCTATCTGTCTATAAAATGTTGTTGATGTCAAGCATTTAAAGAGTTTAACTTGGTATAAATATAAAAGATTGTTCCATCATGAATGCTGCCACAAGTTGAGGTGACGATCAGAGTTGAGCCCACGTAATTCTCACATAACAAATAAATATACCTGAGGTGTCAGACTAATTTCTTCCTGCTGGAGGCATCCTGACAGCAAAACAATATAGCACCTTAAGTTTTTGTTTTAAAAAAAAGGGCCTCAATGCAAGATTTGAAGAAAAGCTGAAGGTTTAAAATCACCCGAGACATCTCATCATGGACAGAGACTTGAATCTGATTGCTTGTTGACACGTTTGTCCCCGCTGAGATCTGCAGGCAGTCAAAAACATCTTGTAAAGTGTTGTGTACCTGTCAGGGAAGAGCCTTGTTTTGGAAGATACAGACGACATAATTCATCAGGCCGAGGCAGAAGCTCTTGAAGAATGGAGAAATGACAAAATGGATTCTTTTGAGAATAATGATGGCTGCCGACGTTCTGAATGGATGGAGTGTCTTTTAGGATCTATCAAAGCTTTTTTCTAGCGCTGGAGAGCCCACAGGTGAGATGCGCTACAAGTCACTGCTGTGTCAAAGTATCTGAAATATAGATATTTATATGTATCTTTTTGGCAGGATCCCTAAATTCATCCAGCGTTTGGTTTATTTAATGAAATAATGGAATCTTTCAAAAAGTAAGAACACCAAAGATGAGTGATAAGCATTGCTTACAATTTTTTTTTTATCACATTCATTTTTTATTTCATGGCATTTTTTGAGGATGCCATCATTTATAAAAACGAGTATTAGCATATCTGTGAGATGATCTGAATCTGAATCTGTTCTGGTGAATAAAGGATAAATTCATGTAAAAAGCTCCACAGGAAACTTTAGGGGCACAGAGTGTGTTTCTGTGTGTTTACGAGCAGACTCTGCATGTTCCTCCTGGAGCCTGAACACGTGCTATTTAACGCCTCAGAAAAGGTAAATAGGTTACACTCATGGTGCTGTGGTCCCTCCCGCAAATTCCTCATTATTTTGAACTATTCCTGGTTTTGGTTGCCAGGATTGAATGTCAAATGTCGTATTTATTTCATCTTGAGCTGTGCGAGGAACCACTGTCATGTGCTCGGGTTTAGACTCTTGGACAGTGTGACGAGTCTCATTCACATTCTGTCCAAACCTGACATCATTTGCATGAGAATAAGCCAAAACTCTGCAAACGTGACACGTCCCAGACAGGGGATCACAACTTGGCTGTCATATTAGGCCGGTAAATTCAGGTGACACGGATCCTGTGTCCTCATCTGGGCCAACCTGACAGTGGTTCATGTTCCCTGCTGTCTTTTTGTGAGGGGCTTTGTGAATGGGGAGGGAGGAGGGGGTTGCTTTTAATCAGCATGACGAAACCTGCCACCCCCTGCGTTCACATGCATCGGGGAGAGTGGGCATGTGCTGAGGGGCAGTGGGCTGACCGTTATGCCATCATTAGTCCAAGCCTACACAGCAAGCTTCTGACACATGTCGAAGGAGCTTCATTCGACCTACAGAAGGTGCATCCGCATTATGCAAAGGCAGCCATGTCTATGTGAGCAGTGCGACTGTCAGAGACTTGAAGAAGAACTGAGGGAGGAAGTGCAGGGGCTCTGGAGGGGGGAGGGGGGAGACTTCAAATCAATAAGACAAGTGAAGAAATCTGTTTTAAGTCATAACTATCTTCTACTGAGCCTCGTTTTTTCCAAATAAAAAACAAAATTGGTTTGTTTTGCATGCAAATAAAATATCCTTGATTTAGTGCAGTCCTACCGTTGACTGATCTTGCTGATTCCAGGGGCCTCATTTTTTAACAGTGCGTCCGCACAGAAGTGCCCTTAATGTGTGCGTACAAAAATTTCCACGCAAAATATGGGATTTGCCTCCACACGGCTGATATGTATTTACAGCCGTTCTAGATTTGGTTCATACTGTAGAATGAAATTTAGTTGTTGTTTTTATTTGCACAGCTGAGAAATGAGACCCCTGGGGCCTATACTACGAAGCCGGATTTTCTCTTATCGAGGTAACTTTAGGTTCAACCCGGGGTTTTCTGTCCTACGATGCTGGTTCACTTCTGATCGGGGTATATCACCCCGGTAACTTATGCTGGACGCCTAACCTGGTCCGGACCAGGTTAAGTTCT